>VDFB02271358.1:1049494468-1049589625 GCA_007258455.2 Sequoia sempervirens | reverse complement strand
TCAAATTTTATGTAGTCAAAAAAGAAACAAAAAAGTGATTGTAATCATATCATGACAACCATATTTTGATAATATGTAAAAATTGAAAGAATGATTATTATATAAGTTAATGAATGAATGTGAATATGTTAATTAATGAATGTTATATGTTAATGAATGAATGTTATATGTTATTAATGGATGAATCAATGATTAATGTTATATGATTGGGTATGGGGAATTGAGAGTGATGTGAGGTACGCATGAGCTTCCACCGTCACATGGTTGGCCTTGTTAAGTAGAGAATATTAAACTATACTCAAAACAAAGAGAAGCTCAATAAGGTAATGCACTTTTCAATATAAGAAATGCATCATTTGAAGCATCAAACTAATATGCAGTCTGTATGTATGATCAGTCGTCAGTCTCCGCAATGGTACATTTCCATGAATATATATATTTTTTTAATTTTGCTTCTTCGTCACAATTTTGATGACAACCACCGATGAATCAACAGAAAGGCTCAACGAAGTTGCTATAGCTGCGATGATGATTTTGTCGTAACTCCCTACCCATTTTGTTGCCCTTTCGACGATATTTCGGCGTTGCTACCATGCTACTCCCTGCCCATTTCGTCGCACTTTCGACAAACTTTTAGTGTTCTTCCAATGCTAATCCTTGCTAATTTCATCTCAAAGTTGACAAAATTTTGGAATTGTTTTGACGCTACTACTTGCCCATTTTGTTGCACTTTCGATGAAATTTTGGTGTTCTTCCGATGCTCTCCTTGCTAATTTCATTGCAAAGTCGACGAACTTTTGGTGTTGTTCCGACGCTAATACTTGCCTATTTCGTTGCACATTTGACGAACTTTTGGTGTTCTTTCGACGCTACTACTTTAGTATTTCGTCGCAATTTCGACGAACATCCTCTGTTATTTCCACGTTACTACTTGCCCATTTTGTTGAACCGACGATGAACTTCTGGTGTAATTCATCGGTGGATAAACAAAGTTTTCGTCGATATTCTAACAAAATCCTTAGGTATTTCATGATGCCGTCGACCGACGATTCTTCACCATTATTTTGACGTTTAATTTTTCATCGGCCTTGCGACGAAAAAATAGCAATGGAAAGATTTTTTCCATTGCGTCGCTCTTCTGATAGAGATTTGTCGAACGACTGACGAATGCCTGTCAGGAAATGGTGTCAAATCCAATAGTGTGGGCTAATTGTAGTGATGAATTTGAAGTCAAGAAGAAGAAGTTTTCTCGCCTCCCAGTTGAATCGGTCCATTTGTACAATGTGAGGGCAGTCCTAGACCAACTTGACGATGATGGAAACCTGATCCAGGATCATGCTTATGAGGCAATAAAAGATAAACCAATTGGCGATGTGGATTGGTTAGATGAGGAGAAGATAGAATTGAAACAGCTGATGGATCGAGTTATCAAATTACCGAGATGTGGTTAAAACATAAGCTATGGGAGTTGGAAAATGAGGGTGTGAAATGTACCTATGAGCTGATGGGAGATATGGATCCTCACTCTACCTTTGAAGAATCGACCGAGCAAGATCCCAAGGGCAAAGGTAAGTTGGATTCCCCTTTCAAGATCAGGATAAAAGGTGTTCAAGAGGAGGATGCTCAGGAAGCAGAAAAATAGAGAAAGCCAAAGGCTAAGAAGAGAACAAGGACTAAGAAGTTTGGGCAGAAGGAAACTAAAGGGAAAAATCTTGAGGTTGATGATCCTGTACCCAAGAGGAGAAGAATCATAAAGTTGTTAGAGAAGGCAAGCTCCATTGTAGGAGAGGAAAAAGTTACCGCACCAGTGGTAAATGTTGAAAGCTTAGGGGAGAAGGTGAAGGTGTATAAAAGGAGGTCTAGGACTCCTTCTCCTAAGGATAATGTGCCTAAGGTAGACCTTCCTCCGGTTGTTTCTCATATGGAACAACATGATGATGTGCCTTCTGCTCATGAAGCTGAAAGAAAACTAGGTGAGTTAGAGAATGTTGAGGATCATCCGGATACTGAGGGAGAGGAGTTTCATGAGGGTGATCTTCATAGTGTAGAGGCAGAAATTGAAAAGGTAATGTAGTCTCCTTTGGTAGCTTATGTAGAGTCACCTATTGGAACCGAGGAGGTTAGATCACCGCTGGTAGAAAAATAGACAGGGAAGATTCCATCACCTATACAAGAAGATAACATGCTGAAGAAAAAGAAAGCAAGAGAGGAAACTCCTGAAAAACAAAATTTGAGTGAAGAAGCACCTAAAGATCAACAAGAAGAGGAGAAACAGGGTAGGGTGCAATTGGAATCCACTGTCCTTGGTTGGTTGGACAAGGAGATAAGGAGAAAACAAGTTGTTGTGGAAGATAGTCCACCGAATTGGGATGAACTATTAGCCAAAATTGGAAAAAATAAAGGTAAAAAGAAGGCTAGGGTGATTTCAAGGATTGAAAGGGATGAAGCTGATAATAGAGTTGTTCACATTGCGACCCCTGCTATAGATAAAAAAAGAGATGATGTGGCTAGAAAGGATTACAATGTTCAGACTTTCAATCTAGGGCTTACATCCGTTGAGCAGGATATTGAGGATTATGAGGGGTCTAGTGCAGTCATCTTGGGCAGATTGAGGAAGGATAAAGACCAGGCAGGAGCTAAAGGATGAAAATGAGAATCTTAGGAAGTGCTTGGAAAATTTGATGAAGCCCTTGTAATCTATTAATCCTTCAGTTTCTGTTGCAAATCCTTTACCTCAAGAGACCATTACCAAGATAGAAAAGATGAAGGCTTCCACTCTTGCTACTACGAATTGGCTGCAAGGAGTTCGAACCAAAGGTAATGAGGCCATTACAAAGATTTTGTCAACTAGGAAGGATGTTGTAAGGACAACTAATTGGTTGAAAGAAGTGTTAGCACAGGATAAGGAAGATATAGATCTCCTACTGCAGAAAACCAGAACTATCATGGAGTACACTAGGGAAAGCTAGTAAGTGATAAAATTCTTCCTTCCTCTGGGGCTGCTGATCCTTGGGAGTGGTTTGAAGTGCTTCAAATTAGGCAGAAGGTTTTGAGAAATATCTACAAATAGAGGAGGCAGATTGATGATACCCTAGCTGATGTGTATAATGGCTCCATTGCCCTTTTTGAGATTATGACAGGGAGAAGGAAGATCGCTCCTAAATATTTGAGTTTGGAACATTTTAGGAAATGTTGGCATGATGTTTAAGCCCCAATTAATGAGGATTCCATTTTTGAGCACCAGTTGGATGATGCGGCCACATACATTGATGTCATTGACAAATACCTGACTTATAAGGTGGATTGGGATAAGTCGGTGAAATAGTCAAGGGAAGAAATTGCATCAATTGAGAGACAACTTAGGGTTTTTCCTTTACCACTTGTGGCTGACTTCAATAGGGTGTTTTTGAAAGTTCATGAGATGCTGGATTAGAATAAAGAAAAAGGGGAAGATAGTTAATGATTAGCTACATCGAGATTTGTGCTTCCCTATTATTTTTCCATGTATTGGTCCGAGTTGCATTGGAGATCTCAAACTAACCTGGATGAAGTTTGTGCAGTTAATGCATATTTTATTTCATTTTGAATTTCTCTTGGCCAACTTGTTGTGCCTTATTATTATTTGTAAAATCTTATCTAGGCCGACATGTTTTCGGGGTTCTATAAATATGACATTTTTCCTCTTTTGTAAGGGTTAATAAGTTTTAGTCATAGACAAATAGAGAGCTAGTTAGAGCAAATTAGTAGAGCAAGTGTTAGCAAGTAGTTGTTCTCAAGAAAATATTGTAACATAAACTTGGAATTGTTGCTACAGTGGATAATTTGATGCAAGTAATGACATTGTGATTTGGTGCCATACTTGTGTTTTTTTCTTATCTTGCATGGTTCTTGTTATTCTATTTTTAAAATTGCTTTGAGGAGGTTAATATTTAGATTATATTTGATTAAATGATGTTTATGGTTTGATATTTGAAGTGTTGCAGCAATCCCTGGTCCATACTTTTCATAACCAACTGATTGTTAGTTGTTTTGCAAAGTTAGCCTAGAATTTTATATTCATTGTGCTTAGTTCAATTGTGAGGGTTTATTCATTTCAATTGCAATAGGGTTGTTTGAATGAATGTTCATGATTTTGAAATCTTAACACCTTAGAAGATTGCAATATTTTCTTTAAGATTGCAGATCCATCTAGGTCAAGTAGAAATCAGTTTTGAGGGATTGGTCCATTTCAAGTGTTGGTCATTTTCATTATTGATCTTAGGTTTAATATTAAGTTTAGAAATCTCTTTGAAACCCTTATCTTTTGTTATTTCTTTGATTATTGGGTTAAATTTAGGATTGAAGTTTCATTGCATTGTTAGATCTGATAAATTGAGATTCAATATTTTACTTGTAGTAAGGTCCTATTGTGATTACCAACATTTTCACATTTATCACTGAGTTGTTTATGCATTGTCAAGACCTGACATTAGAGACCTTGGGGTTATCTCTTGAGGCTTGCTAATAGAGATGACCTTTGAAGTGAGATAGGATATTATATTCTGTCTGAGTTGTTGTTGTGCAGAAAACATCATCTACAGATTGGCGCTAGAAGGAGGGCCTGAATAAGCAAGTTGGATCAATTTTTGAATGCTATCTCTCTTGAGAGATTCAGAAGAAGAAAAAGATCCACTCTAGGAGAGGAGGAATTTCAGGAATTGCCAGACCCTACTAGGTCTAGAAGGACCAATAGGAGGGGAGAATCATCATCATCCCATCCACCCTTGTCATCTCCATCATCTTCATCTTCATCTGAGAAAATTCCCATTGCACAACCTCAGCCAGTCATAAATCAGCCATTACCACACCCACCTCCACCAATGGATTTCCTAACAACCAACCCATCTCCATTAAGTTTTTCCATTTACAATGTTATGCCCAAAAACCTTGAATACTTTTGTTCAAAATTCCATGTCAATGATCCCAACAGAATCGCTGAGGAACACATCAGGATCTTTCAAACTAGCCTTAAGGATAGAGGGATAAACCATGAGGATGTAGCATGTAGGCTCTTTCCTTATTCATTGGGGGATGATGCATTCTATTGGTATAATCATTTTCCTACTGGGTCTATCGAGCATTGGACTAAGCTAGAGGCTGCTTTTTTGCAGAAATTTCAAATCCCCATTAGTTGCAATGAGCTTTAGCGTCAGTTCACTAATATGAAGAGGGAGGTCAATGAGCCTATAGGATCTTTCAACAATAGGTTTCATTGTGTTTATACCAAACTACAAGCCCCTTATGTTGTTGATGAGCCCACTGCTTTAGAAGTTTACTATGAGGGACTTGATAGTTTGACAACTACCTTTATGAAGTGGAGTAATAACCCTCATGCTAGTCTACTTGATGTATATGCAGAGGCTGTGAAAGTTAGCACTAATCTAAGTCAACATCTATTTGGGCCTTTACCCTCATTAGGACCCATTTCTCATCCTAGACAAGTTACAGCTCTCAACCAGGCTTTGACAAACCATACTGTAATCATGAATCCAGTACCTTAGTTGCCTCTGGTCCCTCACCCAGGACCTCCCATGGGACAAGTTTCATCTGCAATTAGTTACCCTTAGCAAAATGTGAATGAACTTATGCATATCCAGCCTCAGGCTAGCTACCCTTCATACCTGCAGAATTTTGAAGTCCTGAATCAATCACTGAATGCCAATGTTATAGTAAGATATTCCTAGAATAATGCGAATCGACCTCCATATAGTAATCCTAACAAAGAGAGACTAGATGAATTGTCTAAGCAAATAAAGAAGTTGAATATGGAGGTAACTTACTTAAGAAACCAGAATAGTCAGTTGCAAGCTACTCAGAGAAATATGCAGTCCAATCAGAGCAGAGAGAATCCACAAGGACAACACTTTGATAGAGGACAATGTCATGAAAGAGGATACAACAATGATAGAGGATATAACCAGGACAGATGTTACAACAATGAAAGAGGATAAAACAATGATCGAGGATTCAATAATGACATAGTGTATAATAATGATAGAAGACATAACTATGATAAGGGGCAATCCTCAGGTCATAACTTTGATAGAGGGCAAGGTGGTGGACAAGGATTCAATAGGAGGAAGCCACCAAGACATAATAGGACTTGGAACAGAGGACCCAACAATGGACGAGTCCCCACCCCATTGGATCAACTAGCTAGTCAACCTATCAATCAGTCTGCCAATCAGCCAGTTAATCAAGAGAAGCCTCCTAGCGGTGTATATCTAGCTGAGGCTACTCTATCAGGATGGTGTAGGCTCCACAAAATGAGTCAAAATTCTAAGTTAGATTGTCAAGAATTTCAAACAACAACCTCAATCTCTTAGTATGAAGTGGAGAACAATGCAAGCGGTTAGGAATTAGTACCATCTAATCCTTACGATTCACCAGTGTTGGTGTTGAATCATGCTCCTTTTCCACAAAGTAAGGAGAATGTACCTAAAGAGGAATCTGACCAGTTGGAGGAAGAGGCAGACCAAGTATGCAATGGGGATGAAATGACACAGTTATTTGATGAGAGTCTAGTGAATGATAATGGTCTTAGAGATGAAGAAGAGGCTTATGTCGAAGAGGAGGCTTTTGTTGAGGAAGTATAGAATTTCTAGAGACCTGTCAAGAAGTATGAATTGAGGGAATTGCCACATAGACGCCCACAGACTGGAGGCCCCTTCACTACTTCAATTCCACTAAACAATTTTAACACACCTCCAGACCCTAATGCTAGCAATAATCCATCACTGCCTCAAGTGTCCAGGCAATATTTATCTCAAGATCCAGGACATGCTGATGTGCCAAAAGGGAGAAATGCTGATGCAAACAAGGACAGAGTGATCGAATACCCAAAAGAGACCCTTGTTGATTTGAGTGAGGAACAATTGGCCCTATTTGTTGCTAAAGAACTCAAAAAATTAAAGGTAAGCTTATCTGCATTTGAGCTATTAAGAGTTCCAACCATTAGGAATGCAGTCTTAGGATCTTATAATGCAAATTCCATGTCACAAGATAAATCAATTAGCGAGAGTGTCAATAAAGCATCTAGTTCCTAGTCAGTAGGAAGATAAAATCAAACTCATAATCAAGTCCATATGCCCCCTGGAGATACTGGGAAAGAAAAGGAAAAATCTCAAGTTGCTCAAGTAGATACTCCCTTAACTCTATTTCAAGGGAAAACAGACACACCTCCATTCTTGATTTCTGTTCAAATATTCGGTAAGAATCTGCATAATTGTTTACTGAATTTTGGTGCTTCAACCAATGTTATGCCTTTCGGTGTATGCAGAGCTATGGGTATTACTCCTGTTGACTTACAGAAGAAAGTCACATAATTGGATAGGACTGAAGTCAATGTTGTAGGAGAGTCAAATATGATTCATATGCAAATTGCTTCTAATCCTAAAATCTAGCAAGTTATCAATATACAAGTGGTTGACATCCCTTATGCTTATGGCTTAATCTTGGGAAGAGACTTTACTAGGGATTTGAATGGATATGTCTCGACTGATCACTCCCACATGTGGCTTCCCTGGAAGGGAGTGCCAAACTAGATTAGAATTGAAAGAGAACCCATAATGAAGTACATGATTACAGAATATCAGAAAACCTCTAACGAAATTCTAATATCAGAAGTAAGTATGGGTAACTATGTGCTTGCAACTCCTTTTGAGGAGTCAAATGTGGAGGAATTCCTCATGTTGCATACAGTTTCTGATGGCCTCACAACATAATCTAGTGGTACTAAGGCCTTAGTGGAACCAATTGAAAATAATGATGATCCAAAAGATAATCAGTTGGCTTTGCCAGATAATTTTCAAGTATTCATTTAGAAGTGCATTGAGGACCAGGTTCAGTTGGGAAGAGGAATGAACTTTGGAGAGCTACTCTTTCCTAATTGGTGCAGGGTATAACACCTCTCATTCAGAACTAGACTGTTGTTGCTAGTTGTTGGACTTTAAGATTCGATGGGTCCAAATCAAATAATGGAGCTAGGGCAGGTTTCGAGCTAATTAGTCCAAGAGGTAAGACATTTTTTGCTGTTCATAGACTTCAATTTCATTGTACGAATAATGTAGCAGAATATGAGGCCTTGGTGCATGGACTGTTAATGGCATTGAAGAAAAAGGTTAGGATCTTGCAGGTTTTTGGAGATTCTGAGTTAATAGTCAAGCAAGTTAGGAGACAATACTTTTGTCATGACAGGAGAATGACCAACTATAGACATAGAGTGTGGGACCTCATTGAAAGATTTGATGCCTTCAACATTCAGTTGATTCCATGAAATAAGAACCAGACAACTTACTCTCTTGCTTAGGCGGCTAGTACCTTGTAGCCTCTATCTCTTTCCAGACTAAAGAATTTTATAGTGGAGCTGACCCCAGTACCCTTAGTACTTGATAATATCACCAACTTCCAAGTATTTGAGGATGACAAGCATATTTTAGATTTCATTACTAGTACAAATGTCTTTGCTTCTCAAAACATTGATAAAATTGAACTCCAAGAAGCTGAGATGGACTTGGAAGGGGTAATCAAATTGAAGACTAACACAATTTCTAGGGGAATGGTGCAATTAGAAAGGATCTTTGATCTAGACAAGGTCAAGGAGAAAGAGCAGGATACCAGGAAAGAGTCCATTAGTGGATAGTGTGACAAATATAATATGAGAACTCAAGATGATGTAAAAAATATTTTTATTGGTAAAGTATGTACTCCTGAAGAAAGGGAAGGAATCATCGATGCACTACATAGATATCCAGATGTGATAGCATGGAATTATGAAGACTTGAAGATTTATGATACATCAATCATAACCCATACTATTCCTCTCAATCTAGGGGTAAAACCTTTCAGACAGAGGCAAAGACCCATCAATGCTTTACTGGAACCCATAATATAGAAGGAAGTGTAGAAACTATTGTCTGCAAGGATAATATTTCCAGTCAGACACTCTACTTGGGTTGCAAACCTGGTTCTAGTGCGAAAGAAAAATGGTGAAATTAGGCTATGCGTGGCTTTCAAGAACCTAAATAGGGCATCAAAGAAAGATAATTATCTAGTACCCTCACTGGATGAAGTGCTCTAGATTGTCAATGGATCTTAGATGATTTCCTTCTTGGATGGTTATTCAGGATACAACCAGGTCATGGTGCAGTATGAGGATAGGCACAAGATTGCTTTCACCACCAAGTGGGGCACTTTTGCCTACAAGAGGATGCCTTTTGGCTTAATTAATGCTGGAGCCACATTCCAAAGGGCCATGGACATCACCTTTAAAGACATAATTGGTAAGTGCATAATCATTTATATGGATTATCTAACAATTTTTTCCAAGAAGAGAGGTGATCATATCTTAGATTTGTGCAAAGTTTTTTAGAAATGTATAGAGTTCAGTATATCACTCAATCCAAAGAAAAGCATCTTTGGAGTTATAAAAGGTAAATTGTTAGGGCATGTCCTATTTGAGAAAGGAATTGCAATTGATCCAAAATGCATAGAAGCTATACTCAAGATCCCACCACCTGCCAGTAAGAAAGAAATGAAATCATTCTTTGGTAAGATCAACTTTGTGAGGAAATTCATCACTGGATTCACAGAAATAGTTAAACCACTGAATACAACGTTGAAGCAGGAGGCTAAGGTTGAGTGGAATGCAAAAGCAAAGGAAGCATTTGCAGAGATAAAGAGGGCTATTGCTGAAGCTCCTATTTTGGTAAGTCTAGACTATGCTAAACCATTATATATATATTTGTTTACTTCTGATAATTCATGTGCTACTATGTTAACTCAAAATTCGGATCAAGGAAATGAGCATCCCATAGCGTTCATGAGTTCACCATTGAAGGATGCAAAGATGAGATATCCAAGTGTGGAAAAGCAGGCCTATGCCTTAGTCAGAGCTGTAAAGAAATTCATGCATTATATCCTCAGAAATAAAATCTTTGCAATAGTTCCTGATCCTACGATTAAGCTATTATTGATGTAGAATGAGCTGGGAGAACATAGAGCCAAGTGGGTAACTATGTTATAAGAGTATGATATGGAAATTCAACCCATGAAGCTAGTAAGAGGGCAAGGGCTTACATAGACAATGGCAGAGACTGGCCCTGACCTTACAACTCAAAGTTATAATTTAGAGGATGTTTCTACTATAGAGTGGTATGATGATATTGTTCATTACCTCCTAACTTAGAGATTCCCTGATCATCTTAATTCAGTACAAAGAAGGGCATTGCGCTTAAAGAGTAATAGTTTCATGTTGAAAGGAGTTGTCCTATATAAGAAAAATAATGAGGGTGTTTACTTAAGGTGCCTAAGGAAGACAAAGTCTGAAAGAGTGATGCTATAATTTCATGACAGATATGGTATGGGACATGGATCAACACCTTCTACAGCAAACCAGATTCTGAGAGCTGGTTACTATTGACCCACACTATTTAAGGATACACACAACCATGTTAAAACCTGTCATGTGTGTTAGACTGTAGAAACTAGAGAGAAGTATGCAACACTCCCACTCCAACCAGTATTCGAGGTAAAACCTTTTTCACAGTGGGGGATGGACTTCATAGGTCCCATCAATCCACCTTCCTCTACAAGACACAGGTACATCCTTACTATCATTGATTATTTTACAAGATGGACTGAGGTCCTTGCTTGCAAGCAATGCACTTCAGAGGTAGTTAATAACTTCATCGAATCAAGTATCATTAATCGTTTTGGATGTCCTATGTCTTTAGTTTGTGATAATGGTCCTGCATTTTCATCGCTGAAATTTTCTAATTGGGCTTTTGATCATGGAATTATCATTAAGTTTGCATCCAACTATTACCCTCAGGGTAATGGGTTAGCTGAGTCATCCAACAAAAATATCCTGACTATTATCCATAAATTGTTAGAAAGAAATTGGAAGGATTGGCATACCCAACTTAGATTTGCTCTTTGGGTAGATCACTTTAGACATAAGACTTCCATAGGAATATCACCCTATCACCTGGTTTATGGATTAAAGTCTGTATTTCCCATTCAGTTAAAGATCCCCACCTTGCAGTTCATTAATAAATATTATGATGAGGGAGATAAACGTGAGGCTAGACTTGCTAAATTATTACATCTTGAAGAAAAGAGAGATGAAGCCCTGGAAAACTTTGCTAAACATCAGGGGGTGGTCAAGAGATGGTTCGATAAAAGAGCCAAGGTTAAAGCTTTTAGGATTTTTGACTTGGTTCTTTACTGGGATAAAACCCATGACCGTAAGGGAGAGCATGGAAAATTTGATAAACTTTGGCTTGGCCCTTACCAGTTGTAGAAATTATGGGAGATAATACTTTCCATTTGAAAACTCTCACTGGAGAGGATATCCCACTGCCTGTCAATGGGCAGTATTTGAAGCATTATTTCTAGTCTTGAGCTGTTCTCAACTCTTTTCTTGTATATAGTTGGATTAGGTTTCCTTTCTATTTTGTTTTCTTTGCTTTGCTTTGGTTAGATTGGGTTTCCCTTTCTGCTTTGCTTTTTGTTTGTTTTTGTTAGTGTAGGTTTTCTTTTGGTTTGTTTTCTTTTTTCTTTACTCTTTCTTTGGGGGTTTTCCTGTTTTCTCCTGGATGTGTTGCACCTGCATGGAAAATATATCATTCTTTGAAATTGTTCTAAGTATTTTCTTGGTGGACTTTAGTCTTGTACCTTGAAAGGACGGTTGAAGTCTTTGCTATTGCCAATAGTCTCAATGTTTGATTTATAGAAGATGGGTCATTGGTCTTGATTTGAATTTGAAGTACTCTAAAATCTTATATCTATCATATATTTTAAGAACCCTGATGTTGCTGTAGGGTCCTTGTGAAGTTTTGTCAGTTGAAAAATCCTATTTCTACTACAGTGCCACTATGGTTCTCAGCCCTGAGTGTGAACTTTAATGTTCACAGGTTGAAATAAAAGTGACACAGAAAGAATATCAAAAGAAAGAAAAGTGAAAGACTGAAAATAAAAAAGAATGAATTCAACTTATCAGGGGTATCTGAATATCTCTATCGGGGCTATAAACGCATTGTTGACAATAGAGCTATATTTAGGAGAGTTACAACGATAACCTCATCGGGGCTATGGACACCTGAATGGCAGCGAGGCCCTATCTAGGTTGCTTTTGAAGTTAGAATCCTTATGTAGCCTAACTTAACTAAGCTTGGTTCCTACAGTAGCTTAAGAAGGGAAATGAACCCATATGCACACACTTGGATTTTTAGTTTATGGAAGGTTCAGTCTATCCTTTGGTTCTATTTCTTTAAGTCTTTGCATTTTGATATGTTTGTTTCATAGTGGAGAATGAAACTAGAGATTATGGGTTCTTGATTCCTATTCATCATCAAATGCTTTGGAGCATTTCTCAGCAGAAGTTGCCATTTGTTGTGCAGTTTTTGCACACACGCCCTGCAAAAGGAAGGGACCCTCTTTTGCTTTGGTTTTGGTATCTTGGCCCTTTCATTTTGGGGTTTTATTTTACTTTGGAATGTGCTAAAATGTTTATTTTGATTGCCTTAGTGATTCCCCTTGGTTATTATTTGAGGATCTTTAATTTTGAGCCAAGTTTGGGTTTTCACTAAAGTTCGAGACTTTCTGTCCCTGCCAAATTTTCTCGGATCTTGCTCGAACTTCGGTTGTGCACTATGATTCAGAGATTTTCAGTCTTCACAGAATTCTGCGTGGGCCATATTTTTTCGTATTCTGCCCTGTTATCGAGTTCCTAGGTTTTTTGACTATCTTGTCGATTACATTTAATGTCGTCTGTACCTTTGACAAGTGATGTATTTAATTGATTTCAGATGATTATTATGCTATTATGCTTATTGCTTTCCATCATTTGAGCTAAGGAGTACATTCTTGCGAGTGTTGAATTTGGATTTGAGGTGTTGGGTTTGCGAATCATTCGATTTGGTGGATATCTCTTGTGCATTCTTGCTCCTGTTCTTTGTGGATTCCGTTGAATCTTGCATTTACTATTTCTGGGATCAATTTTTGCTTCACAATGGTATGTTTTCAATTTCCTTGCTTTGAATTGATGATTACAGATAGCACTTTGAAGTTATAAAGCTTATTTGGGTTTGATTCTTTACGTTATTTGAACATTTTTGTGACTAGGGTTGCGTAGCATTGTTTGATTTATGGTCTTCCAAGTGAGTCTCGAGCTCGTCTATTCCTTTGCATTGAGAGGGGTCATGCTCAAGAAGTCGTGAATTTTCCCTAGTAAGGGTTTGGCAGTCAAAATATTTAATTCTGAGCTCATCTGTTCTTTAATGGCGAATCTGTGGGGTTTAACTTAGGGCATCACCATTTATCTTTAGTATGTTCTCGAATTGGCTCAGAATGCAAAGAAAATCCATAGAAAGCCCATATTAAACTTTCCCTAAGCTTAAATCTTTGAAATTCATGATCAATTTGATGTTATGAGCAAAATCATGATTTCGTGTCATAATCTAGGTTTCGGCCTCAGTCCGGGATTTTTTGTTCCCTCGGGACAATCCATCTCTGGCAGATTTTCCTAATCTCCTTGGTTTTTCCAAAATTTTCTGTCATTTTCAGAGTTTTGTATACTCCGCAGATTTCTGTCAACCCCGAATTTTCCCGATCTCCACCATTTTCCCGATTTCCTTTGAGTTCCCAAAATCTGCATTGCTTTCAGAATTTTACCTTATTTGCGGATTTCTGTTGAATCAGAATTTTCCCGAAGTCCTTGGTTCCCTATTTTTTTCGGAATTGCAAAGTGTCTCTGCCTTTGCAGAAATTTGTCTTTGGCGGATTTTCTTGAAATTTGGTGAAATGTAAGGAAATATGGAATAACATGATGTGTTGGTGATTTTTAATGCATTTTATGATTGATTCATGCTATCTTGTGATCTCTTGTGTGGTTTGTTGATTGAAAATGATTAGATTTAATTGTTAATAGGTTTTTTCATGATTATCCCACCAGAATCCGTTTGGCCCAGAATTTCTCAAAATTCCTCTCTAGCTCAGATTCTGCGGATGGTTCTAAAACCCAAAATTTGTTGTGATCATTTTATATGAAATTCAATAGTACCTTGGTTATATGAGGTTCATTCTAACGATGTTTTGATGGATTAACATTCTCTTCCTGTGGTTTTTACTATGCTCTTTATTGAGTGCAGGTTGAATCTAGCAAGGCAAAAGCTGGGTCTTCAATGTCTGATGCATAAAAGATTAAGATGGACATTAAGAGAAAGATCCTTGAGAGCAATATCACTTCTCTCTAGTCAGAAGTGACTGATACAAATGTCGGATTGTGGGATTATGAGGAATTTAAAGGAAGAATGGCAGTAGAGGATTCTCCTTTGGTGGCTAGAAGGATGATGGAATTAGGCTTGTCTCATGTAGCTAGTTTCCCTTCTATGGTGCAGTGTTATGAGCTGGTCCTTGAGTGTGCCAAACACTATGATCAGGACACACAGAGAATTATTGGTCCTCAGGGGTGAGTTGTAGAAAATCTCAACCCTATTTCCATTACTCAAACTTTTGATATGCTAGACAGGTCTCATGTGGTGGGATTAATATAAAGGAAGCTTAGGATTTCTACGATGAACAAACTGTGAAGTCACAACAGCTTATCAATTCTTAGCTGGAGAAGCCCAAGTCACACTACTCCAAGTTCCCTAAGCAATTATTTAGAGCAAAGTTCAATGAGTATTATGAAGCCATCACTATTCTCAACAGGGTGGTTGAATTGAAGAATGCTGGCATGTTTGAGAATTGGATGTGCCATATGATTGTGAGGATGGAGCAAAAAAGATTAACTACCATTGGGTAGGGGTCATTAGTGAAGTAATTCACAAACAGTTGTCCAATGTGTTGCAAACAAAGTTCTTCACAATGACTTTGTTTTTGGTCTATGCACTTGCGAGATTCCACCCCTATAAAGGATTGAGGTCAAGGGGCACCTTTGGACAGGATATCATCTATGAGGTTTACCCTCAGTTGCACTTGGGAGGTTCGAACTACAGGAGGGTGAATGATGCATTCACCATGCATATCACTAGATTGCTTCAAGGTACAGAGCATGTCAGGATTTCGGACTAGGCTGAGGAACTCATCAAGAAATATGGGGCATGATTTATTTAGTTCCCAACTTTCTCCTATATCCAGATTGATGGCTACTAGAGAACCCCATATAGACTTTCAAGATACTCTATTGATCACATTATACTATTGGAGGTCACTAGATAAATATGTGACTTTGATACCATTTTCAAGAGGGACAAACATAAGATTGGTTTTGGTGGAGACTTCCCATTAAGGATTGGCATTGGAGATGCTTGTCCTTCCATTGGTTCTACTCAGGCTTCAAAAGAAGCAATGAGTACTCTTAGCCTATCTTTCCACTCCAAGAGGTACAGAGTTGATATTATAGGAGAAGCCCAAAAGAGGGCCAGTAGATAGTATTGCCACACAGTTGATTTGGAGGACTACTGGGCCAATTGTAGTGATGAATTTGAAGTCAGGAAGAAGAAGTTTTCTCACCTCCTAGTTGAATCGGTCCATTTGTACAATGTGAGTGCAGTCCCAAACCAACTTGACGATGATGGAAACTTGATCCAGGATCATGCTTATTAGGCAATAAAAGATAGACCAATTGGTGATGTGGATTGGTAAGATGAGGAGAAGACAAAATTGAAACAACTGATGGATCTAGTTATCAAATTTACCAAGATGTGGTTAAAACATAAGCTATGGGAGTTGGAAAATGATGGTGTGAAATGTACCTATGAGCTGATGGGAGATATTGACCCTCACTCCACCTCTGAAGAATCGATCGAGCAAGATCCGAAGGGAAAAGGTAGGATGGATTCCCCTTTCAGGATCAAGATAAAAGATGTTCAAGAGGAGGATGCCCAGGAAGTAGAAAAATAGAGAAAGCCAAAGGATAAGAAGAGAACAAGGACTAAGAAGTCTAGGAAAAAGGAAACTAAAGGGTAGAATCTTGAGGTTGATGATCCTGTACCCAAGAGGAGAAGAATCATAAAGTTTTCAAAGAAGGTAGGCTCCATTGTAGGAGGAAAAAGTTACCCCACTAGTGGTAAATGTTGAAAGCTTAGGGGAGAAGGCCCAGGTGTATACAAGGAGGTCTAGGATTGCTTCTCCTAAGGAGAATGTGACTAAGGAAGACCTTCCTCTGGTTATTTCTCATATGAAACAACATGATGATGTGCCTTCTGCTCATGAAGGTTAAAGCAAACCAGGTGAGTCAAAGAATGTTGAGGATCATCCAGATACTAAGGGAGAGGAGTTTCATGAGGGTGATCTTTATAGTACAGAGGTAGAAATTGAAAAGGTAATATAGTATCCTTTGGTAGCTTATGTAGATTCACCTATTTGAACCAAGGAGGTTAGATCACCATTGGTAGAAGAAGAGACAGGGAAGATTCCACCACTTGTACAAGAAGAAGAACATGCTGAAGAAAAAGAAAGAAAGATGGAAGAAACTCCTAAAAAATGGAATTTGAGTGAAGAAGCTCCTAAAGGTCAACAAGAAGAGGAGAAATAGGGTAAGGTGCAATTGGAATCCATTGTCCCTGGTTGGTTGGACAAGGAGATAAGGAGAAATCAAGTTGTTGTGGAAGATAGTCCACCGAATTGGGATGAAATACTATCCAAAATTGGAAAAGATAAAGTTAAAAAGAAGGCTAGGGTGATTTCAGGGATTGAAAGGGATGAAGGTCATAATAGAGTTGTTCACATTGCCACCCCTGCTCCAGATAAAAAAAGAGATGATGTGGCTGGAAAGGATTACAATGTTCAAAATTTTAATATAGGGCCTACATCCGTTAAGTAGGATATTGAGGATTATGAGGGGTCTAGTGCAGTCATCTTGGGTAGATTGAGGAAGGAAATAAAGACCAGGCGGGAGCTAAAGAAGGAAAATGAGAATCTTAGGAAGTGCTTGGAAGATTTGATGAAGCCCTTGCAATCTATTAATCCTTCAATTTTTGCTGCAAATCCCTTACCTCAAGAGACCATTATCGAGCTGGAAAAGGTGAAGGATTCCACTCTTGGTACTACAAATTGGCTGTAAGGAGTTCGAACTAGAGGTAATGAGGTCATTAAGGAGATTTTGTCAACTGGGAAGGATGTTGTAAGGACAATTGATTGGTTGAAGGAAGTGTTAGCACAGGATAAGGAAGATATAGATCTCCTACTGTAGAAAACCAGAACTATCATGGAGTACACTAGGGAAGAGCTAGTAAGTGATAAAATTCTTCCTTCCTCTGGGGCTGTGTTGATGGTGTTTTCTGCACAGCAACAACTCAGACAGAAAATGATATTCTATCTCTCTTGAAAGGTAATTTTCAACAAGAAGTTAATAAAAATCACACCAAGGTCTCTTGGGTGTCAAGTCATGACAATGCATAAATAACTCAGATAATATGTGAAAATGCTAGTAATCACAATCAGACCTTACTACAAGGAAACTGTATCATTCCAATTTATCACATTTCACAATATTATGATCTTAAATCCTAAATCCAACAAAGTAATCAAGAAACAGTAAAAGATGAGGGTGTAAGAGATATAGCGAAACCTAAATTACTTCTAAGATGAACAATGCAAATGATAAATTCCTAAAATGGACCAATCTCAAATAACCAATTCTTGCTTAACCCACGATGCGATATCACAAGAAAGGTGCAATCTTCTAAGGCATACAGATTTTCAAATTATAGACATTCATCTACAATCGAACTAAGCACAAATAGATGTATGGTCCACGGTGCTGTTATAATAGTGGTTTACAATTCCTAAGAGGAACAAATTTTAGCTGAAATCACATATTTTTAGAAAATATAATGATTTAAGCCTTAAAAAGTTCCATTTTAAGGATTCCAATTGAAGAGGGTTTGATCAAATCACCTTAGATCAAACCCCCTTGGATAGAACCCTCGCTAGTTTTAAACCATACCTATAAATGCGTCTCCTTTACACCTATCAAAATGCTGATAAAAAATCACTTTTGATTTAGATTTTGGGGGATCAAATGAATTCATTTAAAATTTATTTGAAATGATTATGGTATTCCTCAAAACAAGCTATCCAATGAATATAATTTTAATATGTCTTGGTTTTGTTATGTATTTGTTTTTTAAGTTTTACTAAACATAGGTTTTTCATCGAAAATGAATTTCTTTGTTCTTCACATGTGGAAAAATAGAAGATAATCAAAAAAAAAATTGAAAAATATAAGTGCACCAGATATTGAAGCCCTTGATCCAACAAAAAAAAATAAATTAAATTTTGACATATTCAAAAAAAGTTACATGTTATACACGCGCTATGTCTGAATTATAATTTGTTTGACTTTGAAACTTGATTAAGGAAAAAATATTCAATAAAAAACTATCTAACCAAGTGGAAGCGCTAGATATCAGAGTTACAAATCTAAATTTGAAAGAATTATAATTTTATCCTTCAGGGAAAAAAAGTTATGCATTATATGGTGTGCGTCACTTTTTAAAAATGTTGTTTTTTGAAAAAAATCTATTTTCGTGGGAGATGGAAAAAGAAGTGCAATTTGATTCCAAAAATTTTGAAAATAATATTTTTAGAATCTACAGACAAAATTTGGTGAGACTCTAGTTTGCACTATCTTCAAATTCCTCACAGTTTAGCCGCTATAGGTGCCCGAATGTGAAGATTTAGTTAAAAATAATAATTTCAGTGTCCAGTTTGGCCAAAAATTGTAAACCACTATTATGGGATCACCCTCCAGGTTGACTTCACCAGCCTACTACAATAAGATAGTTACTGGGAGTATAGACTAGAGATTGCCGCAAACATTCCAAGCATGAAACCATGAACATTATTCACCAAACTAATCTAATTTCTAAATTTAACATCAAATCTTATGTCTTCAAGCAATTTCAAAAGATGGAACAACAGGAACCATGCAAGATAAACTAACACAAAGGAATTCACCAGAGAAACTGCAATGCCTTTAATTGTATTAGATCACCAAAATAAAGCAACAATTCCACTGTTCTGTGTTACAACATTTGCTCAAAAGAACTAACTACTATCAAAATACTCTAGCTCTTTCTTAGTCTAACTTGTCTCTATTATCTATATAACTCCTTACAAATGAGGCATAAATGCCATTTATAGAGATTCCTCAAAACATGTCGGCCCAGCCAAACATTTACAAAATAAAATTGCCAAAACAAGTGGGCCTCAGGAATTTCAAAATAAGGCACACATTAAATGCTGATACATCATCAAGGTCGGCCAAAACACACTCCTCAATGCAGCCCAGATCAACACATGCCCTATAATAATAGGGAAGCACAAATCATGAAGTTAGCATTAATTGCTACCTCCCTTATCTTTGTTCTGATCCAGCGATTCATGAACTTTAAAAAACACTTTATCCAACTCAGCAAAAGGTGGCAAGGGTAGGACTTTGAGCTGACATTAAATTGATCCAATTTCTTCCTTTGACTGCTTAACCATTGTATCCCAATCACCCCTATATGCTAAGTACTTATCCATCACAGCCAGATAAGTAGCCGCATCATCCAATTGGTGCCTTGTTACAAAATTTTCAATATCAGGGGCATAGACATCATGCCACCTTTCCCTCAATTGTTCCAAACTCAAGTATTTAGGGGAAATCTTCCTCTTGCCAGTCATTATCTCAAAGAAAGTGATGCATCCATCATAAACATTGGTTAAATTACCATCTATCTGCTTCCTTTGTTTATAAATCTTTTTGATTGCTTTTTGTCGGATTTGTAGGGCTTCAAACCACTCCCAAGGCTCATCAACCCTAGATGAAGGAAGGATTCCATCAACAACTAGTTGATCCTTACCATACTCCATGATTGCTTTGGTTTTCTACAATAAGAGATCAGCGTCCTCCTTATCTTGAGATAAAACATAATCCAATAAATCCTTAGCCCTTATTGCATCCTTTCTAGTTGAAAGGATTTCCTTTATTGCATTATCTCCCTTAACCTATACCTCCTTCAACCAATCTATTGTGGCTAGAGTAGAAGCTTTCATCTTTTCTATTTCAGAAATGGTCTCCTTCGGCAAGAAACCAGTAGTAGCAGAAGAGGATGGGTGAAAAGACTGCAAAGGCTTCATCAAATCTTCTAAACATTTCCTAATCCTTTCATTCTCCTTTTTAAGCTCATGCTTTGACTGTGTTTCCTTCCTCAATCTTCCAATGATCACTGCACTAGACCCTTGATATTCTTCAATGTCTTGCTCCATAGAAGCGGGCCCAAGATTGATGGTCTGTACATCATAATCCTTCCCAGTGACCTCATCTCTACTTTTATTAGCAGCAGGGGTAGTGACATGGATAACCCAGTTACTAGCTCCATCTCTGTCAATCTTGGAAATCACCTTAGCTACCTTCTTCTTCTTTCCCTTTCCAATCCTAGCCAACATCTCATCCCAGTTGAGAGGAGTGTCCTCAACAATGACCTGTTTCCTCCTAATTTCTTTGTCTAGCCAATCCAGAATAGCATAATCTACCCAGATTTCATCCTTCTTGACCTCTTGAGGAGCTCGACCTACTGTCTCTATAAGTGGAAGAATGGGATAAACACTCTAAACATGCTTCTACACTTCTAAATAGGACATTGCATCTAAGATTAAAAGAATTTAAACTAATTTAAACTAAAAAGCTTCAGAAATCTATCCTATTGCTCTCTATCTCTAAAGGATCTCTCTAATTTACTTTTCTCTCAGATTTAGAAGCTAATTTAAACTATTGAAATGACATTTAGAGAATGAGAAATGAACTAATTCTTTTCCTATGTGATTAAATATGCAAATCTATTGTAAAGGTAGCCATGACTGCAAATGCTGGATGCTTGATTGCTGCTTGATGGATGCTGGATGAATGCTTGAATGCTTGGATGCTTGGATGCTTGAATGCTTGGGAAACCTGCAGAGTAAGATTACACCAATTGAGCTCCATTTCCTGTAGCCAAAGAGCTGTATTTATAGCTTTCATGGCAGCACATTTACACAGGGATATGGGATAAGGGGCTATGATTCAATTTGGAGAATTGAATGGCCTGGGATGAGAAGATGGAGCTGATCATGGAGGATTGTTCCTCCCCATGAAAACACTAGGCAAGAAGAGAGGGAGGATTGATGGAAGAAGATTGAGAGGACTTCCTACAAGTTTGTCCCTGAAGCTCTTCCCGTGAATGGAAGTTACATTAATTAGATTTAAAAAATCTAATTTTATTGGTGAGTGAATAGTGTAAATGATTTATGCATAAAATTAAATATTTTTGATTTATTTAATTTTAGCAAAAAGAGGAATAAATAATTTAATAAATCAAACTATAAGGTTTGTTTATTAAAATAAAAGGAAAGTGATAATTAAATAAAAGATTTTTAGAATATCTTTATTTAATTAAGAAGAAATGTGATGAGGTAATTAAATAACACAAATTATTGAAGCTGTGTATTTAATTTAAGATAAAATTAATAGATAAAGTATAGAAGAAATATTAATGATAATAATTAAAGAAAACAAAGTATTTAATTTTGTTTATTTAATTAAGAGAGAAAATAATATGATAAAAATGATAATTAATTAAACAAAGTATTTAATTTTGTTTATTTAATTAGGAGAGAAATAGAAGAATTAATAATGAACTTAATATATAAATAAATATTTCTATTTATTTACTAAGTAGATGAATTTAAGATAAATTAATCAAATAAGTTGTATTTAATTAATTAGATTCTCTAGACCATTTTTAGGTGTCTACAGTCTCATCCTTATCCCTTTCAGGAGATTGATCACCTTTGTTTTCCAACTCTGGCTCTTCTTCTTGCAAGGGTGATGGAGTCTTAACAAGAAAATCCGCCTTCTCAGGGGATCTATTATCTTTGCTACTTGCAGGAGAATCTTCATACTATACCAATGGAGAAGGATGCATTTCAACATCTCCTACCTCAAACTCAGCAGCTGCGCCATAAAGTTCTCCATCCTTAAACGGTTCTACCTCCTCACTGGTCTCATGCTCTGCATGAGTTGTCTACTGAGGTATACCCAATGAAGGGGAAGTATTTTTCTATTGTTCCATAGTGGATGCCATTGGGGAGGATCTATCTTTTGCATGGTCTCTTTCAGAGATGGAGTTCTTGACCTTCTTAAATAAACCCTGGTTTTCTCCCCTGAGCTCTCCACATCAATCACATGAGAGTCCATCTTATCCCCAGAAGTTTCTTGATATCTCTTCTTTGAAGCCCTGGTTATCCTTGTTCTTTTTGGCTCTGGAGGAGTATCTTCTCTCTCTGCTTTATCATGTTCTTCCTCTTTAGCAGACTTACGTATTTTCACAGTATGACTCCTCTTCTTTCCCCTAGGTTTCCTCTTCTTTTCTGGCTCATCTTCCTTAGGGCCTCTGATTTTAATCTTAAAAGGTGAGCTTACCTTAGTTTTACCTGTAGAATCATCCTCACCTGATTCGTCTGAAGTGGAATAAGCATTTAAATTTCCCATCAAATTGAAAGTACAGGGTACCTTCTTGCTCTCCAATTCCCATACTTTATGTTTCAGCCAAGACTTGGTGGATTTCAGAATGGGAGCCATCAATTCCTCCAACTCAGTTATTTCCTTTTCTGACCAGTTTATTTCTCCAATGGGCCTATCTTTGACCGATTCAAATGCATGATCCTGAACTAAATTCCCATCATCTTCCAACTAATCAGGAATAAACTTGACATTATACATTTTGATTACATCAACTGGAAGCCTAGAATATCTTTTCTTTCTCACCTCAAAGTAATCCTTTTTGTTCGCCCAGTAGTCCTCTAAATCATCCTTGTGGTGATACTATTTGGTAGCCTTCTTCTGTGCTTCGCCAGTGATGTCAAAACTCTCCCTCTTAGAATGGAAAGAGAACCCATAAGTACTCAACTCCTCCCCTAATGCATGAGCTGATTGGATTGAAGGGAAAACCATAGCTATACCAATTTTCAAAGGAAAATCCCCACCAAACCCTGTTTTGTGCTTTTCTCTTTTAACAATGACATCAAAATCACATATCTGCCGGGTAACCTCCAAGAGTATGACATGGTCGGTAGGATATCTTGGTAGTCTGTATGGATCAGTTGGACATCCATCAATCCTAATATAGGAGAAGGTAGGGAATTGTATAAATCAAGCTCCATATTTTTTGATCAGCTTCTTGGCTCCATCAGAAATTCTCACATGCTCTGCGTTCTGAAGCAACCTAGTAATATGCATAGTAAATGCATCATTTGCTCTTCTATAATTCTGATTCCCAAGGTGCAACTCAGGGTATACTTCATAGATGAAATCTTGTCCAAATGTTCCTTTTGGACTCAATACCCTATATGGATAAAATCGAGCAAGCACATATACCACATAAGAAGACATGGTAAACTTTTTTGTCTCTAACACATCTCTCAGCTGCCTGTCAATCATTGCACTTATAATCCTTGCCCAATGATAATTGACACCTTGCTCCATCTCGTTAATGACATGCACCACCAAATTCTCTAGTGCCCTAGCACTCCTCAAGCCAGCTACCCTGCTCAACAGTGTTATTGCATCATATATATCTTATCGAAACTTGACCCTGTGTAACTATTTGGGTAACTTGGAGAAATGAGATTTTGGCTTTTCAAGCCAGGAATTGATCATCTGCTGGGCTTTGGTAGGCTCATCCTCATAGTAAGTTCTGGCCAAATCCATGTCCAAAGCACACATACATGGCAAGTCTGGCATATCAAATGCCTGGGCAATGGAAACTAGATTAAAGTTTGCCAACACTCTCCCATCGGTGCTAACAATCCTCTGTGTATGAAAATCATAGTGTCGAGCACACTCTAATATCAATTTGTAGCATTGAATTGCAAGAGGAAATCCTGCCACGTGAGCCAGTCCGTATTTCACCATTCCCTTGGTCAAGACTGATAAATCTTTCTAAGCTGTCCTTTCTTTGAATTCCTCATATCTCCATGCTCCCACATTAGTGTCTAAGACCTATGACCAAACTAAAGCCACCTTACTATCCGGAAATTAACTCTTCACATCCAGCTTGATCCTTTCAGTATCTGAAACTGATGATCCCACTGTATCTCCCTTGGCCTTTCCTACTGTTGCTTTGCTCGTTTCAGCCTGCATTCATAAAAGAGCCTCATGAGAATCCAATTATCATCCATATTTCAATCAAGGTTAGCCTTGAAATCACATTAAATCATTAAGATAAATCATTATTCATCAATCTTGAAAATCTGGGAAAATGCAATAATCTGGGAAAATGAAGTAAATTAGGAAAATCCAGTCAAGGTGGAATTCGGAGAAATTTGGCCCAAACGGACTCCTATTGCCAAGACATCATTCATAAAATAAATCATCAATATGGACACAATAGATGCATAATTATCATGAGATTCATCCATTTAGCAACAAGATATCATCATCCAACATTTAATTCATTACTTCAATTTCAAAAATCAAGATCAATCAGAACCAGGCAGAAAAACCAAAAATTTTTAGATAGTTCGGATTTCCACGGGCAGGTCAAAATTTTGGGAACTAGTCACAATCCGGGGAAGTGGAAAAACTCAGGAAAATTTGGGTGCACGGAAATTCTATGGACACCTCAGAAACCCGACGACCATTTGACGCGCATACCTTTAATCGAATGGCCACACAAATTCCCCTATTTGAATCCAATGAGCATAAACTCAATCCCAATAAGCCAGATTTCGATTGCACTTGAATTTAAATTCCCAAAAACTTTCAAATGGTTAATCCTTGGTGTGAAATAATGATGCCCTAAACTTAACTGCCAAACCTCCGCCATGAAAGCTAAAGCGAGCTAAAAAAATTCAGACACTATCCCTCAAAATGATGAAACTATAGCGCACCAGGATCTCACATGTTGTGAACAAGGTCGAGCAAGGTGCAAGACAAGAGAATCATGACGATTCCACCGAACTTAACAACCGGGAAAACATACCAAAACCCTAATCTTCATAAAATATAGCAGATTACACACCAACAAGGCAAGGCCCTAGCAGGAACACCTAGTTACAAGGGAGTACCCGACATTCAATAGATAAATGAAGGGATGCACAATGTAGGCACTAAAACACGTGGAAAAGGTGAGTCCAAACCCTAATTCGATAAATACATGATCATGAAATAAACCATGGCTGACCCGAATAACCACCAATAAAAACTTGAAAGATTCAATCAAAGCGCAAACAATAGGAGAAGTCAAAATGACTTACCATGGATCAACTCTGAATGAACCTTGAGCCCAAAGAAGTCACTATGAATCAGGGAGCCCTAGCGATGAAAATATCAACACAAACGTCCAGGAAATTCACATGCGAACAGACCAAATCCAATGACCAAGGCTCAAAAGTACAAAATCAAGCACAAGAGTAGATAGCAAATGAATAATGAAATCATGAAAAATGCTAAAAGCCTTTAAATTTGCTTACATTCGTGCCAGATCAGACATACCTCAAGTATTAATGGCTAATAAGACATATCAAGAAAATCCAGAAACCTGAGGCCAAAACATAATTTTGAAAAAAACCAAGCCAGACGAATTATCAGGGTGAGCATGAATTTCGCGAACGACGCACCCCTCCGGGACTCCGATGAAGTCTAGGAAAATCTGTATGACTCAAAAAATCCCGGATTTGACCAAAAACCCAAATTTTGGAAAATTTGATATTGATAGAAGATGGACAAGGACCCAGAAAAATCTGAGTGAGCTGGGAAATCCCGGACCCAGGTCAAAACCCAGACTTCCATTAAAAACCTAGTTTGATTAATTCAACGTTCAGGGCAAGACCAAGGCAAGTAAGACCAACATTCCAAGACCTTAAAAGGACAAATCCAATAAAAACCAAAGGTTCGAGAGACATCTGAAATCAGAAAAGAGGGTCCCCACTCCAAGTGGGGCATGTGTGCAAAATTTGCACAACAAATGGCGACTCTGCTGGGGAAATGCTCTAGAGCATTTTGATGACAAACTAGAATCAAGAACCCATAACTTATGATTTCAATTCATCCAACCAGTCACCACCTACGGTTAAATCAAAGAACCCACAAGTCACCCAAACTTTCCTACACTAGGGTCGAAGTGTATGCACATGCATTCATTACCCTCCTTTAGCTGCAAAAGAGACCAAACTTGATCTGAATAGGCTACATAAAGATTCATACTCTAAAAGCAACCTAGATAGAGCCTCATTTCCAGTTAGGCATCCATAGCCCCGATGAGGTTATCGCTATGATTTTCCTGAACATAGCTCTACTGCCAGTCAGATGTTCATAGCCTTGGTAGAGATATTCAAATTCCCCTGATGAATTGAATTCAGTCTTTTGATTTTTTACTTCAACTTATGAACAGTGAAGTTCACACTCAGGGATGAGAACCACAGTGGCACTAGAGCAGAAAAAAGATTTTTTACCTGTGCAAACTTCATAAGGACCTTCTGCAACCTCAGACATCTTTAATATTCAAAATGTGAGACCCTAATGTATTCCTGTTCAATCTGACTAAAGGACTCTTCGTCTTAGACACAAGACTATGTGACATTTGGGTAGAGAATTCATACCATGATATTCCAGAAAGATGATTAGAGTTTGAAAAGGAAATACTAAGAGCACCACACCTACTTTGTCACCACTATTATACAAATGCAATAGGAGATCCCAAAGGAGTAAGAACCAAGAGAAAGAGCAACGCAAAACAAAGCAAAACAAGCCAAAGTAGACCTACTCTAACCCAAAACAAAGCGAGAGAAAAAAACCGAAATGAAACCTATTCTAACCAAAGCAGAAACAAGAAATGAAAAGAAACCTACCCTAACAAAGCAAACAACAGAAAGCAACCTAAACTAACTATATACAAAACAGGGAGCTGAAAATAGCTCAAGATTGGAAATAATGTTTCAAATACTGCCCATTAACAGGCATCAGAATATCTTGCCCCGTGAGAGTCTTCAGACGAAAGACATTATCTCCAAGTATTTTAGCAATCTGATATGGACCGAGCCACATTTTATCAAACTTCCCATGGTCCCTCTTTCGATCATGAGGTTTATCCCAGTATAACACAAGGTCAAAATTCCTAAAAGCTTTGACCTTAGGTCTTTTGTCAAACCACCTCTTAACTACCTCTTGATGTTTGGCAAAGTTTTCAGGGCATTGTCTCATTTTTCCTCAAGGTGCAACAACTCTGTCAACCTGGCCTCCTTTTTATCCCCCTCATCATAAAACTCATTAATAAATTGCAAGGTCGGGATCTTGAGTTGAATAGGAAATACTGGCTCTAGACCATATACTAAGTGATAGGGAGATGTTCTAATGGATGACTTAAGCCTTGTACGATCTGCCCAAAGGGTAAACTGAAGCTGGGTGTGCCAATCTTTTGGGTTCCTCTCCAATAGCTTATGGATAACAGTTAATAGGTTCTTATTGGAAGATTCTGCCAGACCGTTACCCTAGGGGTAATAATTAGACGCAAACTTTATAATAATGCCATGATCAAAAGCTCAGTTTGAAAATTTTAAGATGCGAAATTAAGACCATTATCACAGACAACAAAAATAGGACATCCAAATCGGTTAATAATGGTAGATTCTAGAAAATCAATCACTACCTTAGATGTACATTTCCTACAAGCGAAAGCCTCAGTCCACCTTGTGAAATAATCAGTAATGGTTAGAATGTACCTGTGTCCTGTAGAAGATGGTGGGTTGATAGGACCCCACTGAGCAAAAGGCCTTACCTTAGTAACCGATTGAAGTGGGAGTGCTGTGTACCTTTCTTTTGTTGCTATAGTCTGGCAAGTGTAACAGGTCCTGACATGATGGTGAATGTCCTTAAATAATGTGGGCCAATAATACCTTTCTCTCAAGATTTGGTTTGCTGTGGCAATAGCACAACCATGGCCAGTGCCATACTTTTCATGAAATTCGTTCATCACTTTTTTAGTTTCTTGTCTCCCAAGACACCTCAAATAAATGCCTTGATAATTTCTCTTATACAGAAAAACTCCCTTTAGCATGAAACCATCACTCTTCACTCACAGAGCTCTCCTTTGAACATCATTAAGATGGCCTGGGGATCACTGGTTCAGCAAATAATAAACTATATCATCATACTAGCTACTTGGGGAAACCTCCTCAAGATTATAATTCTGAACAGTCAGCTCAAGCCCCATTTCTGCCATAGTCTGAGTAAGTCCCTTCCCTCTTACCAACTTCATGGGTTGTATCTCAATGTCATATTCTTGTAGTATTGTTACCCATTTAGCTCTATGCTCACTCAACTCATTCTGCATCAACAGTAACTTAACTGCAGGATCTGGGACAATTACATAAACCTTATTCTTGAGGATATAATGTCTGAATTTCTTCACTGCTCTGACCAGGGCATATGCTTTCTTTTCTACACTTAGATATTTCAACTCAACATTTTTAATGGTGCACTCATAAAAGCAATATGGTGCTCATATCCCTCATTAGACTTCTAAGTCAACATTCCTGCATATGAATGATCTGAAGCAAACGAATAGATGTAAAAAGGCTTACTGTAATCGGGACTTACCAATACTGGAGCATCAACAATGGCTCTTTTAATTTCTACAAATGTCTCCTTTGCTTCGGTAGTCCATTCAACTTTAGCATCTTGATTCAACATTGCATTTAGCTGTTTAACAATTTCAACAAACCAAGTAATGAATTTCCTGACGAAGTTAATCTTGCCAAAGAAAGACATCATCTCTTTTTTGCTAGCAGGTGGATGAATCTTCAGTATGGCCTCCACTCTTTCTGGATCAATAGCAATTCCCTTTTTAGATATGACATGACCCAACAATTTCCCTTCTGTTACTCTAAAAATACACTTTTTAGGATTCAGGGATATGCCGAATTCCCTGCACCTTTGAAACACTTTGTGTAAATCAAATATATGGTCCCCTCTATTTTTGGGAAAAATAGTTAGATCATCCATATAAATAATAATGCATTTGCCTATGATATCCTTAAAGGAAATATCCATAGCCCTTTGAAATGTGGCTCCAGCATTAATGAGACTATAAGGCATCCTCCTGTAAGCAAAGGTACCGCATTTAGTAGTGAAAGCAGTCTTGTGCCTGTCCTCATACTGAACCATTACTTGGTTGTACCCTGAATAGCCATCCAAAAAGGACATCATCTGAGAACCGTTTACTACTTGAAGTACTTCATCCAATGAGGGAACTGGATAATTATCCTTTTCTAATGATCTATTTAGATTTTTGAAGTCAATGGAAAGTTTGATTTCCCCATTCTTTTTCCTTACTAGGACTAGGTTTGGCACCCATGTTGAATGCCTGACAAGAAATATAATTCTAGCAGATAGTAATTTTTGAACTTCTTTCTATATAATCGGTTCCAGTAATGCATTAATTGGTCTCTGTCTCTGCCTGAAAGGCCTAGCCCCCAGCTTCAGAGGTATAGTATGAGTTATGATTGATGTATCATAAGTTTTCAGGTCTTCATAACTCCAGGCCACTATATCTGGAAAGCTATGCAATGCTGCAATTATTCCTTGTCTTTCTTCTGGAGTGCGTACTTGACTAATAAAAATGTTCTTAGCATCTTCTTCAGTTCCCATATTGTAAGTATCACACTGTCCACTGATAGATTTCATTTTAGACTCTTGCTCTTGATCTTTGATCTTGTCCAGATTAAAAATCCGCTCTAACTATACCATTCCCTTTGGAATAGTATTAGATTTCAAATTTATCACTCCCTCCAAATCTAGTTCTACTTCTTGGAGTTTTGTTTCATCAATGATTTGGGAAGCAAAAACATCAGTGTTTGTAATGAAGTCCAGGATATGCTTGTCATCCTCAAATACCTGAAAGTTAGTAACATTGTCCAGAACTGATGGCATAGGAGTCAATTCTACAGTAAACTTTTTCAAACCTGACAAAGATAAGGGCTGCAAAGTGCTTGTTGCCTGGGCCAGAGAATCTGCAGTTTGATTCTTTTGTCATAGTATTAATTGAATATTGAAGGCATCAAATCCCTCAATGAGGTCCCATACTCTATGCCTATAATTAGTCATTCTCTTATCATGGCATGAATATTGTTTCCTTGCTTAATTACCAGCTCAGAATCACCGAAAACTTGCAGAACCTTAACCTTTTTCTTGAGCGCCATAAGAAGTCCGTGAATCAATGTCTCATATTCTGCTACATTATTAGTACAGTTAAATTGAAGTCTATGGGCTGCAAAGAAGGTCTTACCTTTTGGGCTAATCAATTCGAAACCTGCTCCAGCTACATGCTTGGATTTAGATCCATCAAACCTGAGGATCCAACATTCAGTAGTTGCATTCCTCTTCATCATATCCTTCAGGTTATTACCACTGGAGGGTTCCTCAGATGACATTACTTTCTTTCCTTTATAATCTTCTGGAGGGCTTTGCATGTCTATCTTGACTACTAGGGTTGGATTTATGCATTTCTGTACTCGCTCTACTGCTGCTTGGCATAAACAACATTCCAACTTTGAATGGGAAGCATTGTGAACTCTACACTAGTTAGGTAAGAGTAACTCTTTGAAGTTTGTCCTCCTGCCGAGGTGAACTTGGTTTTCAATACACTTCCTAATGTATTCCTGAAAACTGTCCAGCAGGCTAATCTGATTATCCTCGAATTCATCCTCTTCCTTAATTGATCCTGTCAGAACAATAGCATTGCTGGATTCTGTTTCTATATTAATAGACATGGAATGTAGAATTAATACCTCCTCTGAATCTAACTCCTCATAAGGAGTCGATAACATATAATTTCCCATGCCTACTTCTTATATTAGAACTTCATTTGAAGTATTTTGATACTCCGTAATCATGTATTTCATTCTTGGTTCTCTCTCAATTCTGATCTGATTTGGCACCCCTTTCTAGGGAAGCCACATGTGGGAGTGATCAGTAGATACATATCCATTCAGGGCCTTCATAAAATCTCTTCCTAGAATTAAGCCATATGCATCAGGGATATCAACGACTTGAATATTGATAACCTGTTGGATTCTTGGGTCAGAAGCTACTTGCATGTGAATCATGTTTAATTCTTCCACTACATTTACTTCAGTTCTATCTAACTAAGTTACCTTCTTCTGGGAGTCAGCAGGTGTAATCCCTAAAGCTCTACATACTCCAAATGGCATTACATTAGTAGAAGCAGCAGAATTCAGTAAACAGTTATTTAAATTCTTACCGAATATGCACACAAAGATCAAGAATGGTGGGGTATCCGTCTTCCTTTGAAACAAAGTTGGCTGAGTATCTACCTAGGCCACTTGAGTCTTGTCTTTCTCCTTGCCTTTATTTCTAGGGGGAAAGTTTTTCTGATAGGCCTGGTTTTGTGTCTTCACAAGCTGAGAACTAGTAACCTTGTTGACACTCTCATTGGAAGATTTATCCAAAGATACTGGATGTGCTTCATAGGCACCTAGAATTGCATTCCTAATTGTTGAGGACCTTAATAACTTGAATATTGAAAGATTTACCTTTAATTTCTTGAACTCCTCAATGACATACAAAGCTATTTGCTCCTCACTCAGATTAGCGGGAACGTCCCTGGAAGATTCCTCTACCTTATCTTTACTTGTTTGAACAATTTTTTCCTTCTGTGAATTAGTTTGAGCTTGTCTTTCCTTTGAAAGGTATTGCCTGGAAACATGTGGAAAGGGCAGATTATTGCTAGCATTTGGGTTTGAAGGGATATTAAAATTGTTAGGAGGAATGGAGGTGGTGAAAGGACACCAACTTGCGGGTGTCGATGGGGCATGTCTCTTAAATCATATCCTTTACCCTGCCTTTGGAACATTTGCACTTCTTCAACATAAGCCTCTTCTTGATCCAGGGGGGCCATTATCATTTGTTGCCTCTTCATTAAATAATTGAGCCACCTCATCTCCATTGTAGATTTAATCTATTTTACCCACCTGGGAATCAGATTCCTCTTCTGGAATATTTTCTTCATTTGCTGGAAAAGGAGCATGGTTTAACACCAGCATAGGAGAGTCATAGGGGGTAGAGGGAACAATCTCCTGACCATTTGCATTGTTCTCCACTTCATACTAGAAAATAGAGGCTGCGGTTTGGAATTCTAGACACTCTAACTCAGAATGCTGACTTGTCTTATGGAGCCTACACCACCCTGACAGAGCAACCTCAGCCAAATATACACCACTGAGAGGCTTGTCTTGACTGACTGGCTGAATAGCAGATTGGTTGACAGGTTGATCCAATGGAGTAGGGACTCCTCCATTGTTAGGGCCTGTATTCCACATCCTGTTATGTTCATGTGGCTACCTCTTATCAAATCCTGGCCCACTACCTTGTCTTCTATCAAAATTCAGTCTTCTATCATTGTTATACCCTCTGTCAGTATTGAATCCTCTCATTGTTGTAACCTCTATTCTGATTATATCCTCTGTTATTGTTATAACCCCTTTCATTACACTGTCCTATATCAAAAATTTTCCCCTGTGGATGTTCTTGGTTTTGATTGGATTGCAAATTTCTCTGAACATTTTGTAATTGGTTATTTTGATTCCTTAGGTAAGTCACCTCTAGGTTTAACTTTTTTATCTGCTCAACCATTTCATCAACCCTATCTTTAGTTAGATCTCCATAAGGGGTTTGGCCTGAATTACCTTGAGGAAGAACAAATATTGTAGCAGATCCCATAGACTGATGCAACACTTCAGAATTCTGCAAGTAGGCAAAGAAATCAGTTAGCTGCTGCTGATACAAGGGCTGGTTGAATTGCTGCTCTGGGAAGTTCATCATAGGAGAGACCTGGCTCATGGGGGGACCAGGATGTGGCACCAAAGGCAATTGAGGTATTGGGTTTATGATTGGCGTATTATTGGAGAGTGCCTGATTCACTGCCTGAACCTAGTTTGGATGTGCAACTAGTCCTAAAGAAGGCAATGGTCTAGCCAAATGTTGCCTTAAATCTGTGCTAAGCTTGACTGCTTCTGTATAAGCATCAACCAGGTGGGCTGGAGGATTGGGTCTCCATTTCAGAAAGGTTGGTGTAAGGCTGTCCAATGCTCCATAATAGACTCCTAGGGCTGTAGCATCGTCCAAGACATAAGGATCTTGGATTCTGGTATATGCACAGTGGAACCTATTATTGAAACTGGATATGGGTTCATTAACTTCTCTCTTGACTCTAGTGAATTGCAGATACAATTCATTGACACTAATAGGTATTCTGAACTTCTGCAAAAAGGCAGTTTCAAGATCACTCCAGTTAAGAATTGAACCTGATGGGAAGTGATTGTACCAGTAAAATGCCTCATCTCCCAATGAATAAGGAAATAACCTACATGCAACATCCTCATGAGTGATTCCCCTGTCTTTGAGATAGGTTCAGAAGATCCTAATATGCTCCTCTACAATCCTATTTGGGTCATTAGCATGAAATTTTGATTAGAAATGCTTAGGGTTCTTGGGTATAACATTATAGGCATTAAAAAATAAGGGAGATGAATTATTAGCAAGGAAAGCCATTGGTAGGAGCGGTGGTGGTGGTTGATTAATGATTGGTTGGGGTTGCTGAATGGGAAATTCCTCAGGGGTGGGTATGGCTTCAACTTCTGGAAGTGAAGGTGCAGATGATACTAGTGAAGGGATGGGCGATGATGATTCTCCCCTTTCTCAAGTCCTCCTTGACCTGGTGGGGAATTGTAATTCCTGTAAATCCTCCTCTCTTGGGGTAGATCTGATATTTCTTCTATATCTCTCCAGAGAGATGGTGTTTAAGAAATGATCCAGTGAGCTCATTCAGGCCCTCCTTCTAGCGCCAATTTGTTGATGGTGTTTTCTGCACAACAACAACTCAGACAGAAAATGATATTCTATCTCTCTTGAAAGGTAATTTTCAACAAGTTACTAAAAATCACCCCAAAGTCTCTCGGGTGTTAGGTCATGACAATGCATAAACAACTTAGATAATATGTGAAAATGCTGGTAATCACAATCAGACCTTACTACAAGCAAACTGTATCATTCCAATTTATCAGATTTCACAATATTACGATCTTAAATCCTAAATCCAACCAAGTAATGAAGAAACAATAAAAGATGAGGGTGTAAAAGATATAGCGAAACCTAAATTACTTTTAAGATGAACAATGCAAATGATAAATTCCTAAAATGGACCAATCTCAAATAACCAATTCTTGCTTAACCCATGATGCGATATCACAAGAAAGGTGCAATCTTCTAAGGCATACAGATTTTCAAATTATAGACATTCATCTACAATCAAACTAAGCACAAATAGATGTATGGTATAGGTTGACTTCACCAACCTACTACAATTAGATAGTTACTGGGAGTATAGACCAGAGATTGCTACAAACATTCCAAGCATGAAACCATGAACATTATTCACCAAACTAATTTAATTCTAAATTTAACATCAAATCTTATGTCTTCAAGCAATTTCAAAAGATGGAACAACAGGAACCATGCAAGATAAACTAACACAAAGGAATTCACCAAAGAAACCACAATGCCTTCAATTGTATTAGATCACCAAAATGTAGCAATAATTCCACTGTTCTATGTTACAACATTTGCTCAAAAGAACTAACTACTATTAGAATACTCTAGCTCTTTCTTAGTCTAACTTGTCTCTATTATTATTCTAACTCCTTACAAATGAGGCATAAATGCCATTTATAGAGAATCCTCAAAACATGTCGGCCCAGCCAAACATTTACAAAATAAAATTTCCAAAACAAGTCAGCCTCAGGAATTTCAAAATAAGGCACACATTAAATGCCGATATATCATCAAGGTCGGCCAAAACACATTCCTCAATGCAGCCCGGATCAACACATGCCCAATAATAATAGGGAAGCACAAATCATGAAGTTAGCATTAATTGCCACCTCCCTTATCTTTGTTCTGATCCAGCGATTCATGAACTTTCAAAAACATTTTATCCAACTCAGCAACAGGTGGAAAGGGTAGGACTTTGAGCCGATATTCAATTGATCCAATTTCTTCCTTTGACTGCTTAACCATTGTATCCCAATCACCCCTATATGCTAAGTACTTATCCATCATGGCCAGATAAGTAGCCACATCATCCAATTGGTGCCCTGTTATAAACATTTTCAATATCAAGGGCATAGATATCATGCCACCATTCCCTCAATTGTTCCAAACTCAAGTATTTAGGGGCAATCTTCCTCCTGCCAGTCATTATCTCAAAGAAAGCGATGCATCCATCATAAACATTGGTTAAATTACCATCTATCTGCTTCCTTTATTTATAAATCTTTTTGATGGATTTTTGTCAGATTTGTAGGGCTTCAAACCACTCCCAAGGCTCATCAACCCTAGATGAAGGAAGGATTCCATCAACAACCAGTTGATCCTTACCATACTCCATAATTGCTTTGGTTTTCTACAATAAGAGATCAGCGTCCTCCTTATCCTAAGATAAAACATAATCCAATAAATCCTTAGCCCTTATTGCATCCTATCTAGTTGAAAGGATTTCCTTTATTGCATCATCTCCCTTAACCTGTACCTCCTTCAACCAATCTATTGTGGCTAGAGTAGAAGCTTTCATCTTTTCTATTTCAGAAATGGTCTCCTTCGGCAAGAAACCAGCAGTAGCAGAAGAGGATGGGTGAAAATATTGCAAAGGCTTCATCAAATCTTCTAAAAATTTCCTAAGCCTTTCATTTTTCATTTTAAGCTCATGCTTTGACTGTGTTTCCTTCCTCAATCTTTCAATGATCACTGCACTAGACCCTTCATATTCTTCATTGTCTTGCTCCATAGAAGCGGACCCAAGATTGATGGTCTGAACATCATAATCCTTCCCAGTGACCTCATCTCTACTTTTATCAGTAGCAGGGGTAGCGACATGGATAACTCGGTTACTAGCTCCATCTCTGTCAATCTTGGAAATCACCTTAGCTACCTTCTTCTTCTTTCCCTTTCCAATCTTAGCCAACATCTCATCCTAGTTGAGAGGAGTGTCCTCAACAATGACCTGTTTCCTCCTGATTTCTTTGTCTAGCCTATTCCGAACAGTAGAATCTACCCGGATTTAATCCTTCTTGACCTCTTCAGGAGCTTGACCTACCGTCTCATCCTTCTTCTTTTCAGGAGATTGATCACCTTTGTTTTCCAACTCTGGCTCTTCTTTTTGCAAGGGTGATGGAGTCTTAACAAGAACATCCTCCTTCTCAGGGGATCTATTATCTTTGCTACTTGTAGGAGAATCTTCATACTGTACCAATGGAGAAGGATGCACTTCAACATCTCCTACCTCAAACTCAGTAGCTGCGCCATAAAGTTCTCCATCCTTAAACGGTTCTGCCTCCTCATTGGTCTCATGCTCTCCATGAGTTGTCTGCTCAGGTATACCCAATGAAGGGGAAGTATTTTTCTATTGTTCCACAGTGGATTCCATTGGAGGAGGATCTGTCTTTTGCATGGTCTCTTTCAGAGATGGAGTTCTTGACCTTCTTAAATAAACCCTAGTTTTCTCCCCTGAGCTCTCCACATCAATCACATGAGAGTCTATCTTATCCCCAGAAGTTTCTTGATCTCTCTTCTTTGAAGCCCTGGTTATCCTTATTCTTTTTGGCTCTGGAGGAGTATCTTCTCTCTCTGCTTTCTCGAGTTCTTCCTCTTCAGTAGACTTACCTATTTTCACAGTACAACTCCTCTTCTTTCCCCTAGGTTTCCTCTTCTTTTCCGGCTCATCTTCCCTAGGGCCTCTGATTTTAATCTTAAAAGGTGAGCTTACCTTAGTTTTACCTGTAGAATCATCCTCACCAGATTCTTCTGAAGTGGAATGAGCATTTAAATTTCCCATCAAATTGAAAGTACAGGGTACCTTCTCGCTCTCCAATTCCCATACTTTATGTTTCATCCAAGACTTGGTGGATTTTAGAATGGGAGCCATCAATTCCTCCAACTCAGTTATTTCCCTTTCTGACCAGTTTATTTCTCCAATGGGCCTGTCTTTGAATGATTCAAATGCATGATCCTAAACTAAATTCCCATCATCTTCCAACTGATCAGGAATCAACTTGACATTATACATTTTGATTACATCAACTGGAAGCCTAGAATATCTTTTCTTTCTCACCTCAAAGTCATCCTTGTTGTTCACCCAGTAGTCCTCTAAATCATCCTTGTGGTGATACTCTTTGGTAGTCTTCTTCTGTGCTTCACTAGTGATGTCAAAACTTTCCCTCTTAGAATGGAAAGAGAACCCATAAGTACTCAACTCCTCCCCTGATGCATGAGTTGATTGGATTGAAGGGAAAACCATAGCTATACCAATTTTCAAAGGAAAATCCCCACCAAACCCTTTTTTGTGCTTTTCTCTTTTAACAACGGCATCAAAATCACATATCTGCCGAGTAACCTCCAAGAGTATGACATGGTTGGTAGGATATCCTGGTAGTCTGTATGGAGTAGTTGGACATCCATCAATCCTGATATAGGAGAAGGTAGGGAATTGTATAAACCAAGCTCCATATTTTTTGATCAGCTCCTTGGCTCCATCAGAAATTCTCACATGCTTTGCGTTCTAAAGCAACTTATTAATATGCATAGTAAATGCATCATTTTCTTTTCTATAATTCTAATTCCCAAGGTGCAACTCAAGGTATACCTCATAGATGACATCCTATCCAAATGTTGCTTTTGGAATCAATCCCCTGTATGGATAAAATGGAGCAAGCACATATACCATATAAGAAGACATGGTAAACTTCTTTGTCTCCAACACATCTCTCAGCTGCCTGTCAATCATTGCACTTATAATCCCTACCCAATGATAATTGATACCTTGCTTCATCTTTTTAATGACATGCACCACCCAATTCTCTAGTGCCCCAACACTCCTCAAGCTAGCTACCCTGCTCAACATTGTGATTGCAGCATATATATCTTATCAGAACTTGACCCTGTGTAACTATTTGGGTAACTTGGAGAAATAAGATTTTGGATTTTCAAGCGAGGAATTGATCATCTGCTGGGCTTTGGTAGTCTCATCCTCATAGTAGGTTTTGGCCAAATCCATGTCCAAAGCACACACACATCTCAAGTTTGGCATATCAAATGCTTGGGCAATGGAAACTGGATTAAAGTTTTCCAACACTCTCCCACCAGTGCTAACGATCCTCTGTGTATAAAAATCATTATGCCGGACATACTCTAATATCAATTCATAGCATTGAATTATAGGAGGAAATCCTTCTACATGAGCCAGTCCAAATTTTACCATTCCCTTGGTGAAGACTGATAAATCTTTCTGAGCTATCCTTTCTTTGAATTCCTCATATCTCCATGCTCCCACATTAGTGTCTGAGACCTATGAAAAAACTGAAGCCACCTTACTATCCGGAAATTGACTCTTCACATCCAGCCTGATCCTTTCAGTATCTGAAACTGATGATCCCACTGTATCTCCCTTGGCCTTTCCTGTCGCTGCTTTGCTCGATTCAGCCTACATTCATAAAAGAGCCTCATGAGAATCCAATTATCATCCATGTTTCAATCAAGGTTAGCCTTGAAATCACATGAAATCATTAAGATCAATCATTATTCATCAATCTTGAAAATCCAAGAAAATGCAATAATATGGGAAAATGAAGTAAATCGGGAAAATCTAGTCAGGGCGGAATTTGGAGAAATCCAGCCCAAATGGACTCCTACTGCCAAGACATCATTCATCAAATAAATCATCAATATGGACACAATAGATGCATAATTATCATGAGATTCATCCATTTAGCAACAAGAAATCATCATCCAACATTTTATTCATTACTTCAATTTCAAAAATCAAGATCAATCAGAACCAGGCAGAAAAACCAGAAAAATCTGGACAGTTCGGATTTCCGCTGGCAGCTCGACATTCCGGGAACTAGTGACACTCCGGGGAAGTGGCAAAATCCAGGAAAATCCGAGTGCACGAAAATTCCGTGGACACCTCAAAAACCCGACGATCATTCGATGCGCAGACCTTTAATTGAATGGCCACACAAATTCCCCTATCTGAATGCAACGTGCATAAACTCAATCCCAATAAGCCACATTTTGATTACACTTGAATTTAAATTCCCAAAAAATTTCAAATGGTTAATCCTTGCTACGAAATAATGATGCCCTAAACTTAATAGACAAACCTCCGCCATGAAAGCTAAAGTAAGCTAAAAAAAATTCAGACACTATCCCTCAAAATGATGAAACTAGGGCGCACTAGGTTCTCACATGTTGCGAACAAGGTCGAGCAAGGTGCAAGACAAGAGGATCATTACGACTCCACCAAACTTAACAACCGGGAAAACATACCAAAACCCTAATCTTCATAAAATATAGCAGATTACATGCCAACAAGGCAAGGCCCTAGTAGGAACACCTAGTTACAGGGGAGTACCCGACATTCAATAGATAAATGAAGGGATGCACAATGCAGGCGCTAAAATATGCAGAAAAGGTGAGTTCAAACCCTAATTCGATAAATACGTGATCATGAAATAAACCAGGGCCGACCCGAATAACCACCAATAATAACTTGAAAGATTCAATTAAAGCGCAAACAATAGGAGAAGTCAAAATGACTTACCATGGATCAACTCTGAATGAACCTTGAGCCCAAAGAAGTCACTGTGAATCAGAGAGCCCTATTGACAAAAATATCAACACAAACGTCCAAGCAATTCACACGCGAATAGACCAAATCCAATGACCAACGCTCAAAAGAACAAACTCAAGCGCAAGAGCAGATAGAAAACAAATAATGAAATCATGAAGAACCCTAAAATCCTTTAAATTCACTTACATTCATGCTAGAGTAGACGTACCTCAAGTATTAATGGCTGATAAGACATCGAGAAAATCCGGAAACCTGAGGCCAAAACGGAATTTCAAAAAAAATGAGCCAAACGGATTATTCGGGTGAGCATGAATTTGCAGATGACGCACCCCTCTGGGACTCCGATGAAGTCCAGGAAAATCTGCGTGACTCAGAAAATCTTAGATTTGACCAGAAACCCAGATTTCAGAAAATCCGATATTGACAGAAGATGGACCAGGACCCGAAAAATCTGGGTGAGCCCGAAAATCCTGGACCCAGGTCAAAACCCGGACTTCCATTAAAAACCTAGTTTGATCAATTCAACCTTCAAGGCAAGACCAAGGCAAGCAAGACCAACATCCCAAGACCTTAAAAGGACAAATCCAATAAAAACCAAAGGTTCGAGAGACATCCAAAATCAGAAAAGAGGGTCCCCACTCCAAGTGGGGTGTGTGTACAAAATTTGCACAACAGGCTGCTAAACCTTGGGAGTGGTTTGAAGCACTGCAAATCAGGTATAAGGTTTTGAGAATGATCTACAAACAGAGGAGGCAAATTGATGATACCCTGGCTGATGTGTATAATGGCTCCATTGCCTTTTTTGAGATTATGATAGGGAGAAGGAAGATTGCTCCAAAATTTTTGAGTTTGGAATAGTTGAGGAAATGGTGGCATGATGTTTATGCCCCAATTAATGAGTATTCCATTTCTGAGCACCAGTTGGATGATGTGGCCACATACATTGATGTCATTGACAAATACTTGACTTATACGGTGGATTGGGATAAGTCGTGAAACAGTCAAGGGAAGAAATTTCATCAATTGAGAGACGACTTAGGGTTTTTCCTTTAACACATGTGGCCGACTTGGATAGGGTACTTTTAAAAGTTCATGAGATGCTGGATCAGAATAAAGACAAAGGCGAAGACAGTTAATGATTGGCTACATTGAGATTTGTTCTTCCCTATTATTTTGCCATGCATTGGTTTTAGTTTCATTGGAGATCTCAGGCCGACCTGGATGAAGTTTGTGCATTTAATGCATATTTTATTTCATTTTGAATTTCTCTTGAGCAAGTTGTTGTGCCTTATTATTATTTGTAAAATCTTATCTAGGCTGACATGTTTTGGGGGTTCTATAAATATTGCATTTTGCCTCTTTTGTAAGGGTTAATAAGTTTTAGACATAAACAAATAGAGAGTTAGAGCGAATTAGTAGAGCAAGTGTTAGCAAGTAGTTGTTCTCAAGAAAATATTCTAACATAAACTTGGAATTGTTGCTACAGTGGATAATTTGATGCAAGTAGTGACATTGTGATTTGGTGCCATACTTGTGTTTTTTTCTTATCTTGCATGGTTCTTGTTATGCTATTTTTAAAATTGCTTTGAGGAGGTTAATATTTAGATTAGATTTGATTCAATGATGTTTATGGTTTGATATTTGAAGTGTTACAACAATCCTTGGTCCATAATTTTCATAACCAACTAATTGTTAGTTGCTTTGCAAAGTTAGCCTAGACTTTTATATTCATTGTGCTTAGTTCAATTGTGAGGGTTTATTCATTTCAATTGCGATAGGGTTGTTTGAATGAATGTTCATGATTTGAAAATCTTAACACCTTAGAAGATTGCACTGTTTTCTATAAGATTTCAGATCCATCTGGGTCAAGTAGAAATCAGTTTTGAGGGATTGGTCCATTTCAAGTGTTGGTCATTTTCATTGTTGATCTTAGGTCTAATATTAAGTTTAAAAATCTCTTTGAAACCCTTATCTTTTGTTATTTATTTGATTATTGGGTTAAATTTAGGATTGAAGTATCATTACATTGTTAGATCTGATAAATTGAGATTTAGTATTTTGCTTGTAGTAAGGTCCTATTGTGATTACTAGCATTTTCACATTTATCATTGAGTTGTTTATGCATTGTCAAGACTTGACATTAGGGACCTTGGGGTTATCTCTTGAGGCTTGCTGATAGAGATTACCTTTCAAGTGAGATAAGATATTATATTCTGTCTAAGTTGTTGCTGTGCAGAAAACATCATCAACATGTGGTGCTAGACTTGTGCCATAAACTTTGTGAATTGTGTAGATTAGGTAGGGAATTACATCTCCCCAATTGTGCTCAATGTTTAAATAACAAGAAATCATGCAATGTTGTAGGTATCCTTGGAATATTCATAATTAGGGCCCTCGTTAGTTTATAAGCAAAAATATTCTCAAACACCACAAAAATAGATTTGTGATCATTTCTATCAAGTAGTCTAGTCCAACATTGGACAGGTAAATCCACGTCACCCTCCGTCCTAACTAATGGCATATCCTTGCCAAAGAATGTAGCTCCATTGTATAGAAATATATGCGTGAACAATGAATACCACCAAAATATTACCCCATCCTTACCGTTCTTTAATCCAATCAAGCCCTCATGTATCCTATCAGACAAATATGATCAAAAATCATAAAGTGTGTTGCAAGTAGGGTGTTGAATATGTGCATCCACATACATCTTAGCCATGGCCATGCTTGTGGTTGGGTCAAACCCTATGATTTGACATAAGGAATAAAAATTCCATGTTTTGAAATATGTCACAAAGTAATTTTTACCAAAATTTCACCATAGCTCAAATTGGCAGTGTTGATTAAATTAAGTTCATGTTAAGGTGAAAAAATTTCAATTAATTTCTGCATTTTCTTAAACCATTGCATGTATTGGAGTTTAAAAGAATTTTTTAGTTAAAATGTGCAATGTGTTTTGAGTTAAAGAGAGCATTTAGTTTGCTAATCAATATTTATAGCATAGAAAATATTGCATGAGATACAAAAAATAATGCTTCCATTCTGTATTGATTTATCCATTCCATAATGTTTCCTAAATTTTTGTAAAAGAGGTGCAAATTGAACAAGATTGCACAAATGTTGTTTTCATATTCATTGGGATAAAAAGAAAGATAAAGTGTCCCAAACAAGCCGTCGGAATAGATGAATCAACCTAACACAAGGAATTTACTATGCTACTAAAGATAAAGGAAGGAGATAAACATATAAGAAGAGACATAGCCATCATTTCTTGAGATGTCTTTGAGTTGGTCTTTGATTTTGCTTATCCCTCCTTGCTCCTGGTCCCCAAGTGAACCTACAAATGATTGAGAAAGCTTTGTTAGAGCTCTGGTTATGAATCCTCCAATATGAGATCAATCTATCAACAACAATATAGTACATTGCTTGTGGTGCATTGAATCAGCTGAGAAAATACCAAAAGTATGCAAGGGAACAAAAGATAAAACATAACAAGATATTTGAACTTCTTTTTTTTCTATCTAACATGTTTGTTCACTATGTAGGTATAGGAAAAGTCATGTTTCTAGTCTATTTTGAAGACATAATAGCATGTGGTGTGAAAATGGGATCCCACAAGGGTTGATCGCAACAAGCTGCCCCTTGACTGCAAGAGGGGATTTGAGAAAATAAATACATTCACAATGTTCAAAATGAAGCATCCAATTGAAGGAGAAGTCCACAAAATCAATAGAAGAGAAGTTGATTCATTACCCATACATGACCATCAAATTCCAAATGCAAGTGAAAATGAAGATCACAGATGAGCAAGGAATCTTTCTTGAATGCTCAAAATATGTAGAAGAAAAATTAAATGCACTATTTTTTATTAGATATTTCTATTTGCATACAAATGTGTCATGTTCAAAGTGCTACTACAACATTACATTACTACCATGTTTCATGAACATTATGTTCACATTGATAGGGTAGCAAGTGATACATTGTCATGGAGTGATAGTGAACATGCATACACAATTCTAGTCTACAAATCAAGAGTAGCAACTGAAGAAATTGGAGAAGCTTCAAAACATCATCATCAAGTGTCACTTATTTCAAAATATTCTATGCAATAAGGATCAAGACTCATATATGTTGTGCCCTCATCACACACGCCCTGTTCAGAACAGGGACCCTATTTTATTTTACCCTACCGGATCATTTTTTCGCTACCTCATTTTCTGTGCCCCCATTTTGTTGTCCTAAATGGTCAATGTGCCCTTGAAGTCTCATCTAAAGTTGACCTTGTTTTATTCCTTCCAATTTGGCTAAGTCCTGGTTCTTGGCAGAGTTTCTTTGGTAGTTTGCTTCTGCCAACAGCCTCGGAGCCTAGCAGGTCCGGCCTCTCAGGTTTCCCTTGCTAGGTTTCCATTGGGTGCTCGTTGTTTCAAATGGATGAGGGCCTTCGCATTCCCGTGACCCAGGACCTAGCTTCCATATTTTCACCCTTACGATTTGTGTTGAAAATGGACTGCCTTTGCCCTTTTCAAGCCCAATCTCTCAGACATCTTTGCTCAGAGTTTCATGTTGATTTCACAGTTTCCAATGGCCAACTTGCACCAGTATCCCATCCTCCGGACCTTGAACTCCTTTTCGCCATCAAAGTAAAACCAATAACTTTCAAATGACTATTTGGTCGCGTCCTCCTAGTGCCTGGGTCCTGGCCTTCCCATTGCCGTCCGTGAATTTGAACCCACCAACCGAGTTGTCTGCTGTACTTGTATTAATGGGTGCATTAAATGATGATTAGAGGTATAAATATCTAGTTCAACCTATCATTTTTATATTTTAGGTTATCCAAAAGAGTTCAGAACGATTTCTAGGGAGTCCAGTGCCTTCATCGCTCGTCGCCTTTGCACCCGCCACCCTCGTTTGCCAATCCTTCATGGATTTCATAGCTTCTTTCACCAGGATTTTGAGGTAGGTTCAATGTCTGCCCTTCTGTGTGGTTTTTATGATTTTGTACTTAAATGATAAACATAGCGTGGGATAAAATTACATTCACCTAGTTGATGAAGAGGGTAGCTAGAAAACCCATGTCGTAGAATCCCCACAAACTTCCAAAACAATATTTTAACCAAGTTCAAAACTTGTCCATATCGATGTTGTTCTTCACGTAGGGAGTTAGCGCCCTCCAGACCTGGGCCTACCCTTTTCCATTAAAAGACTTAGAAACTAAACAATATTCAAACAACAACATTCTCCCTTGGGCTCATGACCTTAGACTTCTCTTGATGGATTGCCGTCAGGACTTAAAAAAACTTAAAAATAAGCTTGACCTCCATCCTTGATTCTCAGGCCTGCTCCTGCGGGATTCCATCCTTGAGATGTCATGCCACAATCGCTAATCTAAATGACAGATGGACCCCATCCATCCAGACCCCGGAGTCCACCTTATAGGTTGTCATCTGAGCTGACAAATAAACCGAAGGGTTCCTTCATGACCGTGAACCCTAATTCGTGAGGTTCCGTCTGCGAACTTCCTTAGCAAACTTCGCCACTCTAAATGGTCATCAGACTACATTCATCTGTCCTTCGGGCCCCAAGAATCCATTTAGCATAAGGTTGAAAATGATGAACTCAAGTTCCTTTGCCTTTCCTAGGCCCACACTATCGGACTTCTGCCCACAAATTTTTGTCCCATCCCAACTATCCTAAAAAGAAAGGTGAGCCTGTCCTTCCAAATTTTGGAGCCCGCCCCTCTCATTGCTGGAAAACTTATAGAAGAAATTTAATGACCAAGCATGATGCCAGGTCTTACTCTTTGGGACTCTATCCCCGTACTTCCATTCAACACTCATTGTTCCAAATGGAAAAACTCTAATGACTTCTTGCCCCTATATACCTAAGCACTTCAAGGCTTATGAGTTGCGCTAACCAACCTTTAGCCTCTCGGGTCCCGAACCCCAAAATTATGACCTCATAATTTTGTTTCCTTTTGGCTATTCCAAACGGCGAAACCTTGACAACATTTCTACCAAGGAAGTCTGGCCTCCTGGGCTTGGGTTGTCCAAAATCCCTCCAGTAAATTGCTAACGATGTCCTAAAGTAAAAGTTTGATTTTAGGAGTGATATATCATCTAATTGGACTTCGTCTACAAGATTTTGACTAAGTTCCATGTTTTCATGAGTGGTTGTTCTCATTGTTCCTTTGTTTGCAGGATATATGGAACTAGGTACAGGACCCTCGAGGGTGGTTGCAGAGAAATGTAAATGGAAGAAGTCAGGCAAGGTTGCTCATGGGAAAGAGGACAAAGACCAAATGAAGTACCAGTTCTAGGGGGAGCCTCTGCACTCAAAAATCATTATGGATTATAAAGAAATTATAGAAACCAATATTAGCCACGTTGATATTGATGAATTCAAACAAAGGGTCAGGATCCACCCTAAGACCGACAATGCAAGACTGATCAAAAGCAGTGGAATTGCTAAGGCTGTGGGTTTTTTGCCATCCCTTGTTTCTCCTGAATTGGTCATGGCTTGCAGACATGCATATTAGCCAGAAACACATATGATAGTTGATAGAGATGGAAACATCCTTGCTGATATGTCAGGTGAAGCAATAAAAAACACTTTCCACATCCCTACCTTCAAAACAATGGAGCTACCAACCATTGCAGAATGTAAAGCAACATGGGATGAGGACCCAAGTGGTTGTAAGAAACTTATAAACCAGTACTAGCTCAAGGAGAAGAGGGGAAGCTCCAGGAAGGTTTCTCAAGAAGTCTTTCACAGTGAATTTCATGAGGACTACCATGACTTGGTCACCATGCTGAGTAGAGTAATGGGCCTTCCCACTATAAAATACTTTCAGGAGTGGATGGTTTACTTCATAGAGCAGATTCTCTATGGGTAGGAGGATGTTACCTAGAAAGCCTCATTCTACTGGGGAGGCATAATAAGCAACTGCTTCCACAAGCAGTTCATGAATGTAAAGAAGACCTTCAAATTATAAATGACCTCCTATCTTGTTTACTCACTGGACGAACAGAGACAATACACTGGGTTGTTCAAGGCACCTGATGAGGAATCGGGTTGAGAATTAAAAGTCTATGATAGGTATCCCTAGCTCTAGTTCATGAATTTTAAGGAGTATTGCAGAGTGAATGCCACCTTTGTGGATCACATTATCAAATTACTTGGGGGAGATTTTGAAAGGAGGGTCTCTCACAGTGCTCAGGCATTCTTGAAATAGTACACATTCTTGTTCATTCAATACCCCAAGTTCACCTACATTCGCGCCCAAGGTTACAAAGAGGGGCTGAATAAGGTGCCCCGGTACCCCTATAACTAGATTAAACTATTAGAGCTCTCCTAAAAACTGCATCATGTACATTTTATCCTCAGTAGTAGGCATTTGGCAGGGATCTCTTATCCCTTAACTTTTGGCCAGGCTATGTACAAATTGCAAACCTCCCAGTGTGCTCGGAATTCTGAGAAGGAACTAGCAGAATATCATCTTCGCCTACACACAACTCGCCCATGAATGAACCCATCTGGGAATGTAAGGAAGGAACTTGGACTAGGGTACACCCATTTGCATCATGTAGAAGATTTCTAGGAAAATTTCCAAGATGATAAGGAGGTACGTATGAGGCATTATATGCAAATGAATGCATACTTTATAAGAAGGGTGAATTTGTTTCCCATACCTGACCAGGTTAAGGAAGATGAAAGTAATGTAATGGACCCTAGGTATAGTGTAGTCACCAAATTTCCAATACCAACTATAGATTGGGATGAGCAAGAGGTTGAGACCTCGACATTCTAACCAAGCCTGTCGAGGCTCGCACCAAGGAATGGGTCAGTGGATGAGTAACCCAATTAGAGCAACAAGTGGTTGTCCTAACATATGAAGGGCTCAAAAGTGAACCCAGTGCCACATATGGTGCTACTGCTACAACCTCAATAGGAGAAACATCCAAGTCTCCTCTGCTCACAAGATCAAGGAAAAGGAAAGAAATAGAGGAGCAACAGCCAGATCCAAAGGTGTACTCAAGGAAAGATTTAGAAGGTTCACCCTCAAAGAAACATAAAAGGACGGGAAGCATCAAGGGGCTTCCTATGATTCAAGAGGACCCCCTTTGTAAGGGTGAAGAAAGGGAGATAGATCAGCCAAAATATCCACCTACTGCCCCTAATTCTACCACCCTTCCATCCATTTCCCAGTCCTTGATTGCCACATCCCCACCTACGGTGGACATCTCGGTTCACCTCACCTCTTCTCCGCCTATTGGGAAGGTTGTGATGATCGAATAATCCTCTCCCACAACTTCCCCACTTTCCTCTGCCTCAATGTCTCCCACCACATCGCTTCCACTACTTGCATCAACAATACCAATGCCAATGTTCATGCTTTGAGAGGCGTTCTCACGACACATGCAGAATTTTCCCTTTGAGATTTCCCAAATATTTTTGGATCCCACCATCCAAGCTACCTTAGCATAGGTCCTTGCTTGTGCTCCGCCCTTGAAACCTCCAATGGGACCACCAACGATGGAAGCCATAATGCAAATATTTGAGGAGTTGGAACAACAAGAAAGGGAAACTTTGAAAGCATTGGAGGAGGGTGCAGACGAGTACCATGAACACCCAAAATATGAGCACCAAAAAATTGACATGGTGGTTTATGAAGAAGAAGAAACAAGATGTTCCATAAGTAGTGATGAAAGAGATCACAGTACTGATATTATACAAACATTTGATGATGATTTCAAGGAAGAGCTATCCAAGCAACTAGGTGATGCCAGGGAAGAAGTTGAAAGGTCACCTCCTCAAGAGGAAGGGTAAGAGGGTGACTAGATAGAAGAAAATGTGAAACTTCCTACAAGAGAACAACTGGAGAATGTGTCACCTCCTCGTAGGGAGAAGGAGAACATAGAAGAGGACAAACCTGAAGGTGAAGGTCAATATGACAAAAGCCTCGAAACTGAATTTCCTAAAGAGCACAGGCATGAGAATGAGTCGGGTGACAAAAGAGAAGAGAAGTATGAAAGGGAAGAAAGTCCCAAAGAGCGCTTACCCACCAAATCCCTAATCAAACGCATAATGTTTGTCTAGGATACTGATGAAGATGAAGAAGATGTGAAGGCAGAGGAAGAGGCTCCTAAGGAAAATGAGATTGAAATTAGAAAAGATGAAGAAGAAGGTGATCATAGGTCATTTAGGGAAAGGGCTCAGATGCCCAAATGGTTGGAGAAGCAACTTGAGGAGAGGGCTCTCACCCTGAGAAATCTGAGAACAAGACTAGAAGCTATCTTAGCTAGGGCACAGATCACTACCAAAAAAGAGAAAAATCCCAAAGTTAGATCCAAAGTGACAATGGATGTCTCTAGATCTAGGACTATCTAGGTGGCGACATCGATAGTGGGAGCAAAAGGAATAAGCTATAATATCTCTACCATTGATTTGGGAACGACTACTAGGGAGAAAAAGGTAGAACACCTCTAGGAATTTTTTGCCATAGTAGTACACCTAATACAAGAAAAATTTTCAAATGAGGAGCTAAAGGCACAAGTAGTTGACCTGACGACATACATTCAATAATGGTCCTCGGCAGAAGAGGTGCCTACCACATCCGCGACTCCACCGCAACTGCTATCCAAGGAGCAAATCGATAAGTTGAAAAAGAGAAAGAGTTTGGATAGGACTACAAAAAATTGGTTTAAACAGGTTCTATACATTGGGAATATGGGCATTGACTGGGCTATTTAGACAACAAACAAATTCTTGGATCTCCAGCAGTCTTTTGAGAGTATAAGAAAAATTTGCATTGATTTCCCTATGAGATATGAGTCCACCAACCCAAAGATCGAGGCTATTCTCAAACTGCCAAGCACAACGTGCGAAAAAGAGCTTTCATTCAAGAAGGATGATCATTGGCTCATGGATGTATGTAAGCGAGACTTTGAGAACAAGAAAGAAAGGTTGGAGCCGTTAATTGACAAAGTGGATCCATATATTGAGTGGGTCAGGGAAATCAGAGTGGATTGTGCTTGGTATTTGAGGCTGATGGTAGGGTATGACATACCTACAATACAAATAGATCCAGAGAAAATAAAGCCCCACTTTTAGAGAAGGATGGAGGATGGAGTGTTAGAGGAGATAACCAAAAATTTCATGAGTTTTTCCACCTGCACCTTTGTCCAGTCAAAATTCTTTAGGGACCACATTGCCAAGTATGACGAAGACTGGGAAAGGCTTGTAGACAACTCCAAGGAGTAGAGTTATCAAATGCTATGATCTAAGATTTTGGAGGTTGACAAACTCCAGCCGGTAATTCTGAAGTTCATGGAATATGCAGCTTTGAAAAAGCAAGAAGGCAACCCTATTATTAATGAAAAATTCTTAACAAAGTAGCTACAAAAAAAGGGAAATCAACAAAAGAAAAAACTACTACAATATTGTCACTAGAGGACAAAATAGGGATAAAGACAAAGTTGTATTTTAAATTGAAGTATATTATGGGGTAGGTAGAACCCTAAGTTGTAGTGAATCTTGTCCACACAATGAGATTAAATCTTGGCCATTCATTCTACTTTTTGTACACTATAAATAGGGGGTCTACTCTCATTTTCAAGAGAGAGTTGAGTTGTTGGAATGACATGCTGTAGAAATTTCTAATGAAAATACATTGACTTGGTGCATTTTCTAAGTTTCTCTACATGTTTCATGATTCAATATCCCATAGTTAGATGCTCTAGTTAAATTTACATTGCAGTTTTAATTGGTTTTAGATTGCTTATATAGATTTAGTGATGTTGTTATGTGATATAGAAATTTCTGTTGTGTTGATGCCTTCTAGTCCATACTTTTTGCTCTATTTGCTGCTGGTAAATGGTCTTGTAAAGTTAGTCTAGGCTGAAACCTGAAGCTACCCTAATTTTTTATCTTTATTCATGCACATATGTGGTGGATGAATGGTGAAATATCTGCAGACCTTAGAAGATAGCACAAATTTCATGAGACTGTGATTTTTTCTGGTTAAGTGGAACTTTGTTTGAAGGAAGCTGTCCATAGTAGGAAATCTATGATCACTATTCATAGCTAGTCGTAGATCCAAGAACCTTTCCTCTTCCCTACTCTTTTTCAACTTTTTTTAGAAGTAACCTAAGATAAGGTTCATTACACATTGTAAAGTCAAAACTTAAAGAAAACACTAGAGTTTCATATTGTTGTTTGAACCTATAGCAAAGTGCACCTTAACTTCCATCTTAGAAACTTCAAACCCTAAGATCCACTTCACATCTAGCTACGTAAGTCTGCCCTGTGATTACTAGCAAAATCACATCAAATATCAACTGGGGAATTCCATGCAAGTCATGACCTGACACGTGAGAGACCTTGGGGTGATTTTCAATAACTTGCTATTGGAAGTCTCCTTTCAAGAGAGGTAGTGCATTCATGTACCACCTGTGTTGAGAAAGTGTGCAAAAACACCCATCAAAATAACTGGCACTAGAAGGAGGGCCTTGTGAAGCTGGATCAAATTAGATCATTCTCCCCTAAAATATTTCAGAGAATTCTAAGGTCAACACCAAACAAAGGGGAATTTCAAGAGCTGCAGACCCCCACCAGGGAAAAATGAACTAAGGGTGGAGATGTTGCTTCTTCCTCTTCCTCCGCCCATTAATTTCCCTTTCACCTTCACCTCTAGTGACCTCTTGTCCATCCTCCACTATATCAAACTATTTTTCCACCTTTTATCTCCAGTAGCGAGGGAGCTGTCACTCTCCCTACCCTTCAAGTTCAAGGCGTAGTCGAAACAGTTGTAGCCCAAGTGCAGTCCCAGGTTGCTATCCAACAACAGGTGCAACCCCAAATTGCTATCTCTCAACAAAAGGTATCACCTCTACCTCCTGTCATGGCTTGGTTGGAGCAAAATCTATCGTCGTTGCACTTCAATGCTTATCACAACATACCCAAGAATTTGGAGGGGTTTTTCATGAAATTCAATGCTCGCGACCCATAAAGGATGAAAAAAGAGCACATCAAGATATTTTAAACAACAATTATAGATATGCAGATTGGTCATGAAGACATTGCATGCCTCCTCTTTCCATATTCGTTGAGGGATGAGGCCTTTTACTGGTATATCAATTTTCCAAGAGGGTCCATTACTTCATGGGACCTCATAAAGAATTCCTTCCTGCAAAAGTATAAAATTCCAATCAGCTCTTCAGAGCTATACCGGCAGTTTATGTCCGTCTGAAGAGAAATTAATGAACCTATTGGCTCTTTTAATGATCGTTTCCATCACACCTTCATGAGACTTGAAGATCCATATGTACACAACGAAGTTGCAGCCCTACCCGTCTACTATGTAGCATTGGATAATCTCATGTTAGCATTTGTAAAAAGGATGCGCCCACTGCTTACTACACTAGTGAATGCTTATGTAGAAGCCATTATCGCCAGTGTTGACTTAGGGAAGAATATCTCTGGTCCACTAACCCTATTTGGGTCTAGTAGCTCATCCAATGTAGGTTTAGGGACTCAACTAAGCATTTTCTCAATAGACACCTCTCATGAGCCAAGTGCCGTAGTTTCCCATCATCCCACACCCTGGACAACCGATGAATCACGTGCCTCCTGTGCCCTCTTACTTGCAGCCTCAACAACAACAGACCTATTCTTAGGCTCTCCAATAACAACATATGTACTCTCAGTAGCTGCAAGAACCATTATATTTTCTGAGACTAGAATTCCTCTAGCACATCAAAACCAACCGTCAGCCCCGCCTATCTTCCTCCAAAATCAAGTGCCACAACCGAGCGATACCGAGAAAGACAAATTGGAAGAGATGATAGAAATAATAAAGAAAATTTCTACCAAGATGACGCACCTGAGAACTCAAAAAAATTAGCTATAGGCCTCCCAATGTAGCCTCCAGGCTAACCTTAATCGGGAGGGTAGAGACAACAGGGATTGTAGGGATAACCTCGAAGCTGACACTTCTTCTAGACAAAATTATGACAAGGGGTAGAATTCAAGTTAGAACTTTGAGAGGAAACCTTCTCAGAGGAAAAATCACATGTGGAATACGAGACCCAATAATGGGGGTGTTCCTACTCCTCTGGATCAACCTACCAATAATGAAAATATGACTAGTGGAGTATATCTTGCGAAGGCCACTCTTTCTGGATGGTGCCATATTCACAAGACAAGCAGACACTCCAAGTTAGATTGTCCTAAATTCTAGAAAGCTGCCAAAATTTCCAAGTGGAGGTCCAAAATGCAGTTGATAGTGCTGTTTGAAGGGACATCATCCCATCGGAGCCTTACAACTCTTCTTAGCTCATGGTCAACCAAGCTCCCTTCTCGTGAAGTGACTGCAACAAGCGCGAGAAGGAGGTTGCACCCGTCCAAAATGAAGAAGTACAAGAGGTAAGTAACAAAGTAACCTTATGAAGGATTTTCAATTCATTAGATAATGGTCCAATAGATGAGGAAGAACAACATGTAGACGAAGTTCATATGTTTCACGAAAGATCAATGCACTACTTCCTTAGGAATAGGCAGGCCGGTGGACCCTTTACTACTTCTTTCCTGCCAAATAACTTTAGTACTCACCTGATCTAAATGCTAGAAATAATCCTAGGCTTCCCCATGTGCCCACCCAATACTTCAACAAGGATAGGTCTAAAAATTAGCCCCAAAATCAGTCCCAAAATCAACCTTAAGGTCAATCCCGGAACCAGTCAAGCCAAATGAAAACACAACCTGCTAGCTCCACCATCGGCTGAGCCTTTGATTCTGAGATTGAACAAATGGGTGAATATGTAGCAGAAGAATTTCAAGAAGGTAAAAATTAGTCTATCTACCTTTGAACTACTCAAAGTACTTGTCATAAGGCATGCCTTCTTTAGGATACTTAATGGAACTCCATCGTCTAAAGCAACATTGGAAACATTAGCCAAAAGGGTCACCTTTGAAGAGCCCAGGCAAGAACCTGTGATTCAAGACAACATTGGGAAAAAGAAGGATACTCCCTCCAATCAGCCTATGGATTAGTAGCCCACTAAAGAACCAAATCATAACCATAGGAAAACCCTTAGGGATCTGCCCTTTGGGAAATTTAAGTACAAGATTGGTGATAAAAAAAAGCTCAGGTAGCCTAGGTGGACACACCTATGGGATTCTTCCCAGGGAAATTAGAAACGCCGCCCTTTCTCACCACCATCTAGATATTTGGAAAATATACATAATTGTTTGATTGAATCCAGAGCATCAACCAACGTCATGCCTTTGGCCATATGCAAATACCTTGGGATTACCCCTACGCCTTCAAGGAAAAAGGTGACTCAATTGGACAAAACTCAGATAAACATTGTGGGAAAAATGAATCAGATCCCAATGTAGATTTTCATGGACCCGAGGGTGCAATAGGTCATTGCCATCCAAGTTGTGGATATCCCTGATGCATATGGTATCATCTTGGGATGGGACTTCACCCATGACTTGAGCAGATACGCCATCACATATTTTTTGCTTATGTGGATGCCATGGAAGGGAATGCCCAATCAAATCCGCATTGAGTGAGAACCACACATGAAGTTCATGATCACTAAATATAACTTGAATGAGGTGTTATTTTTTGGAATTGAGTTGGGGAATTATTGTCCCTTTTCTTATCAAGAAGAGGTAGAGACTCAAGAAGAAGGGATGGTAGCTGAAGTCCTGCTGTTGTAATGTAGCCCTTTGATTGATTTGACCCATACACCTTAGAGCATGGAGATGCTAGTAGAAGATGATAGTGAGGAAACCCCTGAGGATAACACATTGGGATTGTTGGATGGATTCCAAGATTTTATGGAAAAGTGCATATAAAACTAGCTCAGCCTGGGTGCAAGAATAATTTTCAAGTGCTCCTGCTCCCAAATTGGTGTAGGGTGCATGATGTGGCACACTTTGAATTTGAATGTTGCCTATGCCAAACAACATTAGAACATGTCAAGAAGTTAGCTATTCCTTAGAAGGAGACAAAATTGGGGTAGCCAACCCTCTGCCATACCAAGCTAGTACCTACCTGAAAAGCCATAAATGACAACTCGCAACGAAAAGGTAATGATTGGCTCAGTCAAAGAGCCTTCCAAATTTTGGGCATTATGCTTTGATGGGTCCAAGTCCAAGCAAGGAGACAACACTAGATTCAAACTAGTCATCCCTATGAGTAAGTGTTATTTTGCTGCCCATAGAATTCAATTCTATTGCACCAATAATGTAGTGGAGTATGAAGCTTTAGTCCATGGTCTTCTAATGGCCTTGAAGAAATTTTTTAAGATGTTGCAAGTTTTTGGTGATTCCGAGCTGGTGGTTAAACAAGTCAGAAAATTGTACTCCTGTCATGACAGAATATTGGAAAACTATAGGCATAGGGTTTGGGATCCTTTAGAAGGCCTGAATGCATTTAATATATAGTTGATCCCTCATGCTCAAAACTACATAGCTGTTGCTTCAGCTCAAGCAACCAACACACTACAACCCCTATCCTTGTCTGGTATCAAGAAATTCACTATTGAGCTGACTTCCACGTCATCCGTCCTAGATAATGTCACTCACTTTCAAGTCTTCAATGATGATAAGTACATCCTTGAGTTCATCAAGTGCTCTGATGTCTTTTCCACCCAAATAATTGATGAAGTTGATCCAAAAGAGGCCAAACTGGACATAGAAGGGGTAATTAACCTAAAAACCAACATGATTCCCCAAGGGATGGTTCAGTTGGAGTTCATTTTCAATTTAGATCAGATTAGGGATCAGAATCAAAAAATGAAGAAGGAAGCTGTAAGCAACCAATACGATGCTCACAACCTTAGAATTGTCGAGGAGGTCAAGAATGTTTTTATTGGAAAAGTATGTATTACAAAAGAAAAGAAAGGGATTGTGGATGATTTACGAAAGTATCATGATGTGGTGCCATGGAGATATGAAGACCTTAAGACTTATGACACTTTTATCATCACGCACACCATCCCTCTCAAGAAAAAAGTGCAGCCATTCCACCAAGGACAATGCCCTATCAATGCCTTGCTAGAACCAATCATATACAAAGAAGTGCATAAATTGATTTTAGCAAGAATTATATTCCTGGTCAAGCATTCTACTTGGGTGGCCAACTTGGTCCTGGTCAGAAAAAAAGAATGGAGAAATCAGATTGTGTGTAGACTTCCACAACTTGAATAGAGCTTTGGAGAAGGAAAAATACCTGGTGCCTTCATTGGATGAGGTACTGCCGATCATCAATTGATCCCAAATGATGTCCTTTCTCGATGAATACTCTAGATACAACCAAGTTATGGTGTAGTACAAAGATCACCATAAGAAAATGTTCACCACCAAGTGGAGGACCTTCGCTTACAGAAGAATGCTCTTTGGGCTCATCAATGCTGGTGCCACTTTCCAACGTGCCATGGATATTTCCTTCAAGGATTTGATATAGAAGTGCATAATCATCTATATGGATGATTTAACTATGTTCTCTAAGAAATGAAGTGATCATGTCTCTGATCTATGCAAGGTGTTTCAGAGGTGCAGGGAGTTTAGAGTTTCCCTTAATCCAAATAAGTGCATCTTCAGAGTAACTAAAGGTAGATTGCTTGGACATTCATTTCAGAGCAAGGAATCTCCAATGATCCTGAATGCATCCAATCTTTGCTAAAAATTCCACTATCGAACAGTAAAAGTGAGCTGAAATCTTTCTTTGCAAAGATCAATTTCATGAGAAAATTCATCACAGGCTTTGTTGAAATTGTTAAGCTGCTTAATGCAATGCTGAAGCAAGACACCAAGATTGAGTGGACCCCCAAAGCAAAGAATTTTTTTGAAGAAATTAAGCAATCAATTGTTGAAGCACTCGTATTGGTCAACCCAAATTATTTGAAGCCATTCTACATCTATTCGTTTGCTTCAGAGTATTCCTGTGCCAACATTCTATCTCAAAAAGATGAAGAGGGAAATGAGCATCCAATCACCTTCACGAGTGCTCCTTTGAAAGATGCTGAATTATGCTACCACAACATAGAAAAACAAGCATATGCCCTTGTTAGGGGAGTAAAGAAATTTAGACATGTTGGTGTAATTAAATGTCTTGTACCTTGTCCTAGGTCATGATTACACCTTAGTTAAGTTTACTTAGGGACCACATAGGAGGTTGTTGGAGAATTTCCACTTTTGGTGGACTTGAAATGTCATTACCTCATCATTTCCACCTTTTGTGGAAACATCATGTGATCATCTCTCCACCTTTTGTGGAGTGATAGGTTTTCCTAGTTGTCTCATGTCATAAGATTATGACACTTGTCATAATCTTATGCCCTTCTATGTTCTCACCTTGGCTATATAACCAAGGGGTCTCTCTCATTGTAAATAATCATAATCAATATCATATCAATGACATTGAATATAGTTTATTCTTGTCATATTCTCTCTCTTTTCTTGTGCTTTCCATTTGGTCCATAGATCTTGGGTGGCAGCCATAGCCAATTCTAACATGGTATCAGAGCGGGTTGGGTGCCATTGGAGAGTCTTATTCTGAAGAGAGATTCTAGATCTGAGGAGGTTTCGTTCGTGGCTCTTTGTTGTAGGTTCATATCCGAGCTTGCTGGTGCAAATCTAAGCTCACCATTATGTTCGGAAGGTTCGAGATAGTCGATTTTGCCTTTTGTTTCATCCAAATCAGACATACGAGGCCAAATCTAGGAGGGTTTGAAGTTGAAGTGTGGTTACCAGATCTAGAAGGTAGCTGCAATTTTGGAGCATTTTGGGTCAAATCCAACCCTGCCATCGCGTCTAGAAGGGCCAAAAACCCTAAGATCGACTTTCAATTCGTCCATTTTGGAGAAAGTCATCCTGTGAAGCAAAAGTTTTTTATCCGTGGCCAACGAAAGTTTTCTCCACCGGCGGTTACCTTTCAAAACCTAACCTCCAATAAAAATTCGGCGGCAAGCATTCTCGAAACTCTGGTGATCGCAAAAGAATCTGGGTAGAGAAAATTCAAGCGATCAGTCGACTAGGCGCGAAGAATATTCCTGCAAGGTTCTCCGAATATTCTCAGAGAATATTCCTCAGTCAAGTAGGCCGTCGACATTCAAGGGGACGTCAAAATTAAGTTCGTCATTCAGAGGAATATTCCAGCCGACACAATTTGGCATGAGTGTGGATTCTTTTGGACAACATTTGGAGTTGGATTCTTTGTCTTCAGAGGGGATATCTTTGTCTTTGGATTGTGCTCTACATTCATCTCTACTAGATGTTGGATTTTCCTCTTCAGCAGTGTGGCCTAGAATGCCTGTTTGGAGTGTGTCAGCCTTCTGCATCGACATGGAGACACTTGAGCATGCTTCAGAGACACCATCATACATCATTCATCTTCATGATATCTTGCATACATCCTTGGTTTTGTTTCTTCCTAAGGGGAGGAACATTGTTCGACGCAATTGGATCATCTTCAACATTCAATGTCGAGCTTCTACCATCATTGCAGAAGACTCAACATTGTGGGGGGAAACCTTGTCTCTCTTCTACTTCTCTCTTATGGGGGGGTCTTTTTCCTCACATGGGGTTTTTACCTTCTCATTCTTCATTGAGAGTATTTCACTTTTTGTATTTCATCTCTCTTTTGGGGAGGAGTTTTGTCCCACTGGGTTTTCTCCTTTTCCTCACTTGTGAGAGATTGCATTGCATTTGTACATGGGTACCTAACATGGCCTAGTACCTGGTACCCATCTTGCATTGTTTTCTTTTATGTACATTCTCCCTAAGTTGCACTTAAGGGGGGGTGTTGGTGTAATTAAATGTCTTGTACCTTGTCCTAGGTCATGATTACACCTTAGTTGAGTTTACTTAGGGACCACATAGGAGGTTGTTGGAGAATCTCCACTTTTGGTGGACTTGACATGTCATTACCTCATCATTTCCACCTTTTGTGGAAACATCATGTGATCATCCTCCGCATTTTGTGGAGTGATAGGTTTTCCTAGTTGTCTCATGTCATAAGATTATGACACTTGTCATAATCTTACGCCCTTCTATGTTCTCACCTTGGCTATATAACCAAGGGGTCTTTCTCATTGTAAATAATCATAATCAATATCATATCAATGACATTGAATATAGTTTATTCTTGTCATATTCTCTCTCTTTTCTTGTGCTTTCCATTTGGTCCATAGATCTTGGGTGGCAGCCATAGCCAATTCTAACAAGACATTACATCCTGCATAATAAAGTGTTCGCCATAGTTCCTGACCCAACTGTGAAGACACTGCTGATGCAAAATGAATTGGGCGAGCAAAGAGCCAAATGGGTCATGATATTGTAGGAGTATGAGATTGAAATCCAACCAATGAGGTTGGTGAGGGGACAAGCAATTACCAAGACAATTGCTGAAGAAACAATAGAGGTCGAACCCAAACTCACTATGCAACAATACCAACTAGAAGATGTTTCTCCAGGAGAAAGGTACGAGGAAGTTGTTTATTATTTACTGAATCAAAAGTGCCTACCTCACCTACAGGGAGTTCAGAAATGTGCTCTCAAGCTAAAAAGTAGCAGTTTTATGCTGTAGGGATCCATTCTATACAAGAAGAATCATGAAGGTATCTACTTGAGGTGCCTTGGCAAGGAAGAAGTAGATCGAGTCCTGAAGGAGTTCCATGATAGGTTTGGGACTGGTCATAGATTTGGACCTTCCACCACGCATCAGATACAAAGAGCCAAGTATTATTGGCCGATAGTATTCAAGGACGCTCATGGCCATGTTCAATCTTGCCACACATGCCAAACTGATGCCACCAAAGAGAAGAATGTTGTTGTCCCACTGCAACCTGTTCTATAGGTGAGGTCATTTGTGCAATGGGGTCTTGATTTCATTGGTCTGGTAAGCCCTCCATCATCTGTAGGACACAGGTCCATTCTTTCTGCTACTGATTATTGCACTAGATGGACACAAGCAATTGTATGTAGGCAATGCACAACTGAGGTAGTCACAATTTTTTTAGAAAGTTTCATTCTAAATCATTTTGGTTTTCCTTATGCATTGGTATGTGATAATGGACCTGCATTTACGTCATTAAAATTTGTTGGTTGGGCTTTTGATTATGGGCTCACCCTTAAATTTTCATCTAAATACTACCCTCAAGGCAATGGCCTTGCTGAATCCACAAACAAGAACCTAATCATGGTGATCAGGAAACTGCTCGATAGGAATCCCAAGGACTGGCATACCTAGCTCTGCTTTGTCCTTTGGGTGGATTGCACTCACCATAAGGCTGGCCTTGGTAATTCCCCATTTCACTTGGTCTACGACTTAGAGCTTGTATTTCCTATCCACCTGAAAAATTCCCACCATCTAGTTTATCAACTTTTATGAAGGGGGTGACTGTAGAGAAGCTCGGTTAGCTGAGCTCTTTCATTTAAACATTGATACATTTTAATCAATTTTTCAATGACGGCCCATCAGAATTTCAACGACTGTTTGTTGCTGTTATTGCATCAGAATTTCAACGACATTTGAAACGTCAAAATTCTGACCCAAAAAAATGTATCAGTGAAAAGAAGTACGAGACCGTGCCATAGAAAATTTTGCTAAACACCAGGGCGTAGTCAAATGCTGGTTCAATCATCGAGCCAAGATCAAGGCCTTTAGAATTGAAAATTTAGTCCTGTACTGGGACAAGGCCTATGAGAAGAAAGGGGGACACAACAAATTTGAAAAGCTTTGGCTTGGCCCCTTTCAGATAGTTGAAATTTTGGGAGACAATGCTTTCCACTTAAAGACCTTAACTGGTGAGGATGTTCTGTTGTAGGTCAATAGGCAACACTTGAAGTATTACTTCCAAGCTTGAGCTCTGTCGGGCTCTCCTTTGTAAATATTTTTACATAGGTTAGGTTAGGTTTCTTTTTGGTTTGCTTGCATTTTTCTATTTTGCGTCGCTCTGTTTAGGCTTGTCTCCTAGCTGATTTGTTTCAAAGAGGGTGTCCTCTGTTCTACTACGCTGGTCGTGCTTGCCTGAAGAACGGTTCACTTTGTTGTCCTTCCTTAGTGTTCTTCGGCTAAACACTCATTCTTGATTATTGGTCTCTTAAGGCTGCCTAGGAATGGTTTCCTCATTTGAACTTTTCCTTAGAACTTGACCCTTGGTTGGATCCTTTTACGCACATCTCAGATCTTGCACAAAACACATATTAATTATTTCCAAAGAATTGTACAATGGCTACTATGATATCCTGGTAAGTGAAAAATATTAAGCCCACTCCAGTGGCCACTGTGGTTCCCAAACCCATCATAGAATTCAATGCTTACACAGTTGAGGAAAAGATAAGTAAGAAAAGGAAACATTGAAAAAAACATAAAAACAAAAGAAAAGAAAGAAAATTCTGAAATCAAACAACCATATGGGTGTGCAGGTAACTCTACTGAGGCTATGGATGACCAGCTGGCAGCAGAGCAATATCCATGAGGCCACAAAGACAACTCCACCAGGGCTATTGATGCCTGACTGGCAATGGGGCAATGTCCAGGTTACTTTTGGTGTTGGACAGTTTATGTACCTTGCTTGGTTAGATTAGCAGCCACTTGTCATAGTTTCTGTGGAAAGAAATGAATTCACTACACACACTTCTAAGATGTCTTATGGATTGACCCAACTAAGGACCCTGTTCTCCTAGTTCATGTTTGGATATCGACCCCTAGTCTACGAAACTAAAGATTCTGGGTTCAAAATGAATGCTTATCCTCAAAATTCTCGGGAGCATTTCCCAGCGAGTTGTGATTTGTTGTGCCATTAGCAGACATGCCTCATTTGGAATGGGGACCCTCTTTTCTTTCACCTTGCTAGGTCATTTTTTCAATACCTCATTTTACGTGCCCCTGTTTTAGTGTCCTAAATGGTCAACATGCCCTCAAAGTCTCATCTAAAGTTGACCGTGTTTTATTCCTTCCAATTTGGCTAAGTCTTAGTTCTTGCCGGAGTTTCCTTGGTAGTTTGCTTTTTCAAATGGCGTCAGAGCCTAGCGGGCCCAGTCTCCTAGGTTTCCCTTGCCGAGTTTCCTTTGAGTGCTCACTATTTCAAATGGCTGAAGGCCTTCACATTCCTGTGGCTCAGGACCTGGCTTCCAGATTTCCGCCCTAATGACTTGTGTTGAAAATGGACTGCCTTTGCCCTTTCTGAGCTCGATGTCTTAGACTTCTCTGCTTAGAGTTCTATGTTGACTTCATCACTTCCAATGGACAACTTGCATCAGTGTCCCATCCTCCAGACCCCAGATTCCTTTTCGTCATCAGATTAAAAATGATAACTTTCAAACGACTATCTAGTCGCGTCCTCTCGGCACTGGGGTCTTGGCCTTCTCGCCACTTTCCATGAATTTAACCCACCAACCAAGTTGTCCATAGTAATTGTATTAATGGGTGCATTAAATGATGATTAGAAGTATACATATTTGGTTCAACCTATCATTTTCATATGTCAAGTTAGCCAAAAGAGCTCCGAATTATTTCTAGGGAGTCCATTGCCTTCATCTCTCGCCGCCTTCATGCCTGCCGCCCTCATTTGCCGATACTTCATGGATTTCACAGCTTCTTTCACCAGGATTTTGAAGTAGGTTTGTTTTTCACCCCTTCATGTGGTTTTTGTGATTTTGTGCTTAAATGATCAACATAGCATGGGCTAAAATTACATTCACTTGGTAGATGAAGAGGGCAGTTGGAAAACCCATGTCGTGGAATCCCCACAAACTTCGAAAACAACATTTTAACCAAGTTTGAAACTTGTCCATGTCTGTGTCATTCTTCACGCAGGGCATTCGTGCCCTTTGGACTTGGGCCTCCCATTTACCATTAAAATACTTAGAAACTAAACAACATTCAAATGATGACATGCTCCCTCGGGCCCATGAGCTTAGACTTATCTTGTCGGATTACAGTCGAGACTTAAACAAACTAAAAAACAAGCTCGGCCTCTATCCTTGATTCCTAGGCTTGCTCCCATAGGATTTCATCCCCAGGATGTGACGCCGTGATCACTATTCTAAATAGAGGATGGGCATCGTCCGTTCGGACCCTGGAGTCCACCTTACCATTTGTTGTCCGAGTTGACAAACAAACCAAAGGGTTCCTTCATGACCGTGGACCTTGGTTTGCAGGGTTTCATTCACGGACTTCCTTAGTAAACTTCATCATTCCAAATGGCCATCAGACCATGTCCATCCATCCTCTAGGCCGCAAGACTCCATTCAATGTAAGGTTGAAAATGATGAATTCAAGTGCCTTCACCTTTCCTGGGCCCGTGCCGTCGGACTTGGTGCACGTAATTTCATCCCGTCCCAACCTTCCTAAAAAGTAAGATGAGCTTGTTCTTTCGCCTTTCGGGGCCCGCCCTTCCCATTGCTGAAAAAATTAAAAAGAAATTTAATGACCAAGCATGATGTCAGGTCTGACTCTTTGGGACTCCATCCACAGACTTCCATTCAACACCCGCCGTTCTAAACAGCAAAACCCTGACAACTTCCTGCCCCTATATACTCGAGCACTTCAAGGCTTATGAATTGTGTTAATCGCCCTTCAGCCTCCCAGGTCCTGGACCCCATAATTTTGATCTTAGAATTATGTTTTCTTTTGGTTGTTCCAAATGGTAGAACCCTGACAACATTCTTGCCAAGGAAGTCCGACCTCTTGGGCCTGGGTTGTCCAAAATCCCTCCAATAAATTGCTAATGATGTCCTGAAGGGAAATTTTGATTTTAGGAGTGATATATCATCTAATTGGACTTCATCCATGAGATTTTGACTAACATATGTGTTTTCATGAGTGGTTGTTCTCAGCGTTCCTTTGTTTGTAGGATATATGGAACTAGGTGCGAGACCCTCGGGGACAGCTGTAGAGAAAGGTAAAGGGAAGAAGTTAGGAAAGGTTCTGCGTTGGAAAGAGGACAAAGACCAAATGAAGTACCAATTCCAAGGGGATCCTCTACACTCAAAAATCATTATGGATTGGAAGGAAATTACATACACCAGTATCGACCACATCAATATTGATGAATTCAAATGAAGGGTCAGGATCCACCCTAAGACCGACAATGCAAGACTGATAAAAAATAATGGAAATGCTAAGGCTATGGGATTTCTGCCATCCCTTGTTGCTCCTGAATTGGTCATGGCTTGCAAACATTCATATCAACCAGAAACACAAACAATATTTTAAACAGATGGGAACATCCCTGTTGATATGTCTAGTGAAGCGATAAAAAACACTTTCCACATCCCTACCTTCGAAACAATGGAGCTACCAACCATTTCAAAATGTAAAGCAACATGGGACAAGGACCCAAGTGGTTTTAAGAAACTTATAAACTAGTATTGGATCAAGCAGAAGAGGGGTAGTGCTGTGAAGGTTCCCCAAGAACTCTTCAACGATGACTTTCATGAGGACTACCATGACTTGGTCACCATGTTGAGTAGAGTAATGGGCCTTCCCACTGCGGCATACTTTTAGGAGTGGATGGTTTACTTCATATAGGAGATTCTCCATGGGTAGAAGGATGTTACCACAAAAGCCTCATTCTACTAGGGAGGCATAATAAGCAACTACTTCCACGAGCAGTTCATGAATGTAAAGAAGACCTCCAAATTCTACATGAACTCCTATCTTGTTTACTCACTAGATGAGCAGAGACAGTATGCTACGTTGTTCAAGGCACCTGATGAGGAACTGGGTCGAGCATTAAAGGTATATGATAGGTATCCCCAACTCCAATTCAAAAATTTTAAGGAGTATTGCAGAGTGAATGATGCCTTTGTGGGTCACATTATCAGATTACTTGGGGGAGATTTTGAAAGGAGGGTCTCTCAGAGCGCTCAAGCGTTCTTTAAAAAGGATGCCTTCTTGTTCATTCAATACCCCCAGTTCACCTACATTCATGCCCAAGGTTACAAAGAGGGGCCGAATAAGCTGCCCCGATACCCCAATGACTGGATTATACTATTAAAGCTCTCCTGACAATTGTAGCAGTACATTCTATTCTTAGTGGCAGACATTTGGTAGGGATCCCTTATCCCTAACTTTCGGCCAGGATATGTACAAATTGCAAACCTCCTAGTGTGCTAGGAATTTTGAGAAGGAACTAGCGAAATATCATCTTCGCCTACACACTGATCACCCATGAATGGACCTGTATGAGCATGTAAGGAAGGAACTTGGACTAGGGTACGCCCATTTGAATTATGTAGAAGATTTCTAGGCAAATTTCCAAGATGATAAGGAGGTACGTGTGAGGCATTATATGTGAATGACTACGTACTTTGCAAGAAGGGTGAATTTGTTTCCCATACTTGATTGGGTTGAGGAAGATGAAGGTACCATAATGGACCTCAGGTATAGTGCAGTCACCAACTTTCCAATACCGGTGATAGATTGGGATGAGCAAGAGGTTGATGACCTTGACATTCTAACCAAGCCCGTCAAGGCTCACACCAAGGAATGGGTTAGTGGACAAGTAGCCTAATTAAAGCAACAAGGGGTTTTTCTAACATATGAAGGGTTCAAAAGTGAACCCAGTGCCAAAGATGATGTTGTTACTACAACCTCAACAGGAGAAACATCCAAGTCTCCTTCGCTCACAAGATCAAGGAAAAGGAAAGAAATAGAGGAGCAATAGCCAAATCTGAAGGTGTACTCAAGAAAAGATTTAGAAGGTTCACCCTCAAAGAACCATAAAAGGACGGGAAGCGTTACAAGAGTGCCTGTGATTCAGGAGGACCCCATTCGTAAGGGTGAAGAAAGGGAGATAGAGTAGCCAAAATCTCCACCTATTGCCCCTGGTTTTGCCACCCTTCCATCCATTTCCCAGGCCTTGATTGCCACATGCCCACCTGTGGTGGACATCTTGGTTCACCTCACCTCTTCTCCACCTATTGGGAAGGTTGTGATGATCAAATCCTCCTCTGCCGCAACTTCCTCACTTTCCTTTGCCTCCATGTCTCCCACCACATTGCTTCCATTGGCTGCATCAATAATACCAATGCCAGTGCTCACACTGCTAGAGGCATTCTCACGACACATGCAAAATGTTCCCTCTAAGATTTCCCTAATATTTTTGGATCCCACCATCCAAGTTTCCTTAGTGTAGGTCCTTTCTATTGCTCCGCTATCGAAACCTCCAACAACACCACCAACAATGGAAGCCACGATGCAAATATCTGAGGAGTTGGAATGACATGAAAGGGAAACTTTGAAAGCATTGGAGGAGGAAGCAAATGAGTACCATGAACACCCGGAATATGAGCACCAATAAATTGACAAGGTGGTTTATGAAGAAGAAGAAACATGATCTTCTGAAAATAGTGATGAAAGAGATCATGGTACTAATATTATACAAACATTTGATGGTGATTTCAAGGAAGAGGTAGCTAGGAAACTGGGGGATGTCAGGGAAGAAGTTGAAAGGTCACCTTGGGGTGATTTTCAACAACTTGTTGTTGGAAGTCTCCTTTCAAGAGAGGTAGTACATTCATGTACTACCTGTGTTGAGAAAGTGTGCAAAAACACCAATCAACAATATCAACTGTAGCCATCCAAGGGAAGATGAAAATGCATGAAGAGTACAAAGAGATTTTTGGCTTTGTCAAGAAATGGAGAGTACTCAGTGAGTTCCCTTGAAAGGAAAGCCCCCTATTGGAGCAACATTGTTTCTAGAAACAAAGAAAAAAAGCAAGATACATTTGTATACATGAAGAAAATGAAGCCATCTTGTTTTTTAGAACAATGAGGAAGTGCTATAATGAAGCTAGGATTTTGAAATAAAAATGAAACAATAATGATTTTCCATTCAAAAATGTGAAACCCTGAAAGTCTAAAGCCTCGACCTTTCTTGGAGAAGTATTTGTTTTTATTTTCATTCAAAAGAATAGGAGAACAATGTTATATTCTGCAAATGGAGAAGGAATCTAAGATGCATAAAGTGCCTCCAAAATATAGTTGGTGCTTTCATGGTTGTGGCTTGAGAGAAGAGTTCCTCTTCACAGAAACACAAACCCACTTGGGTTTTGTTCCAAAAGGTTCAAATGCAGAAGATATTAAGGGGGTTTGAGCTAGCGCAAGTTTTTGAGCCATAAAAATGAAAGAAATGAAGTAAATGGCCACAACCATTAAGGGGTTTCAAACCTATAAAACAATACAAGTGAAAGGAATCATTCTCTCTATGAGTTTCATTGATTTTTACATCATGGGTCGAACCCAAAATGAACCATTTTTGTGGAAAAAAGGAAATGGACAATGTATGGCCATGACTAGTATAAAGAGAAAACATAGATTTCCATTCATTGCTCCAATAGAAAGAAGAAAATTACATTATTTTGTTCAAAGAATGCTCAAATCAAGCTTATTTGAGAGGGAAATGCACAAGATTGAGAACATAGGAACTCACCCAAATTTCTATGTGGAGAAAACATCAACAGAGAACACAAGAAAAAGTAAATACAGATCATAAAATGTATCATGGTCGTGGCCTGGAGGCTCATTTTTCTTCAAAAAATGCCCAAGTACCTCAGAAAAATGGAAATCGACATTCAAAATGGTGAAAAACAACTTACCCATTGATTTCTAGAAGAGCTTCGATGAAAAATAGTGAGGAACCGACATAAATGGTGAAGTTCGAGCCTTTCATACCCTAGTATCCATGGTGACCAAATGCAAAGCTCCTTTTTTTCTCCAAAAGTTTCCAAGATGCAAATGATGCTAATGCTTAGGGTTCGATGGTTTTGTCTTAGGGTTTTCCCATCACCCTAACTTTGGCCTTTAATTTTTTCACATGGTTTTAAGAAAATATCATAATTAACTAATTCCACAATGGTGTGAAGTCTCCTCTTACCTTATTGACTGAGGCATGCCTTAGTCACTTTTGTGACTTTTATTCAAAATCAAATGCCTCTTGCATTTTATGTCGACCTTAGAGAGTTGTAACCTTGATTTAGTTCATGCCCCTATCAAAATCAAGCCAATGCCTTTTGATGCATGATTTTCCCTAGGTCTTGAATGCCTTAGTTTCCCATTGAGACTTTGAATAGGCATATATGATAGGTGCCTTAAAGATTTTATGATTTTTTATAGAAAAATCAAATACAATAGGAGCCTTTACATACTATTTTTTTTTTGTTTGTAAAATATCAAATTTTACAAAACCTGCAAAAAATCAGAATAATTAGAGTCAAATTGCATCAAATTAAATGTAATAGGGGGGCTTTCTATTTTGAATTTCTAAAACTGCAAATGATGTAAAACATCAATAAGGTAATGTTTCTATAAACTACCTTGATACTTGTTATTGTTTTAGAATGCAGTTAGTAGACTTGAGTTCACATTAAAACCTTCTATTTCTGAGTTTGAGTTCCTAGGTGAAATTGGAAAAGGATGAGCAAAATGAACCTTCTATTTTTCAGTTTTGAGGCAGTTTGAACCTAATTTTGTGGCTTTATTGGATCAACTTTCTAGAGGGAAAAAGTTTCAATCTTTTTCATGATGTTTGAAGCAGTTTTGGAGGCTTATTTTTAAATTTTTCTAAGGAGCTAGAAAATGGATTAGAATTGCTAATTCTGAGATGCAATTGAGTTGATTTTTGCTATTTTAACTATTGGAGACACTTGGAGGATATAAGTTTGGAGAAAAATTTGATTTTCTTAGTTTAGATTGTCATTTCTTGCTCTCCTACTTAGTTAGAGAGTCTTGTAAACATTTTCTTGTACTCGGATTTTGATCTTAACACTCCTTCATTTTCAATAAAACAATAGGATTTTCCTTCCCATTGTCTTGTCTCAAATTTACAGTACCAATTTGATGTTAACTATGATTCAAAATACAAAATCCTCTTTATGCCTTGTTATTATGAGTTTGCATATAGGAGTCTCATATATTTCAGATTGTATTTTGTGTTTCATTTGGTGAACCTTCATGCAAAAAACTATTGGATTATATGTTTTTAGGGTGGGATTGTGAGAATCAAAGTTTTAGAGAGATTGTTGAGAGTAAAAGGTTATAAAATATTTAAATTGTTGGTGAAACATCTTAGGTTTTAGGATATCAGTTTCATTTTTTCCTTCTAACCCTTTCCTCTAAAAGTCTTCTAGATTAGGTGATTCATTGGGGGAAGCAACCCACTCTAGAGATTCACTCTCACTTACAGATTATCCATTATCTGAGAGTGTTTCCATGTTACAATAGAATAAGAAAGTCTAACTTTGTTAAGGGTGCAATCCTCATTGTCGACAATAATCTATATGGAAAGGCTCCTTATCAGCTAGGCCCAAGATGATTTTCCATTGTCCCTTCACAAATGCCAAAAAGTGTTGTAGTATTGAGATTTTGAAGGTATGCCTTACTTTCTCATATTTTTCTCTCAATTCCTTCTCATCAATCTTGACCATGTCTTCACTCCATTCAGTTAGTTTGAAGACTCAGATATTTCCTCCTAGTGACCTTTACCATCTCAACTCCATCATAAGTACTTACAACTCTAGAGATTAGGTCATAATTTGCTACAACTACTCTTAGAAGATCAATATCCATGTATACATTTAGCACAACCAATTTATCCATGTCTAATGTCTAAGGGTTACCAATGGGTATACCACAATTTCTATAGCAAAACCAATAGTTGAATTGTACCCATCCAATATAGGGTAATGTGGCATATTTGATATTGCATTGCTTGTCGATGAGGCCATCTACAATTTGGGTGCCTTGGAACAACAACTGACCTTTGGGTTTATGAGATGTTGAGGGTTTTAATTGGTCAACAAAGTCCTTGGAAAGGGGTAATTTCTTCTCTGATTTTGAAGTTTGGGCTCTTGGAGGTGCCATGCCAATAGGGTTTCTTACAAATGAGGGTTTTACTTAGCAGAAAACTAGAAGCTTACTACTAGGGTATGGGTTTGACACAAATAAACAAGACTTAACAAATTTATTGTTCAATTTGAATGTCAAACCTTAAAAGAAATGCAAGAAAACTAGAACTTCTATTGAAAGAATAAGAGAATGAGCACTTTTAGAAAATTTGTAAACAATTGAAATACAAGGTATCGATTTTGAAAACCTTAATTTTTGGAAGTTGAACGAGCTTTAAATGAGTAATAAGAAATCCTTAGTCACACAAAATGTTTTAATGAATTGTAATTATGCTTTAAAGTAGGTTTTCATGGCATTAAAGAAAAGGAGTTTGGTAGTTCAACATCATATCTGCGATTATTATTCACTCATGTGAACTAGAACAATTGACTTGGCCTCAACTTCAAACTTCAAATTACAACCATTGATTTTGGAGTGATGTGGCCTGATGGATGATCCAGATTAAGTCAATCAAGTTTGAAAATTTGACTTTAGATGACCAATGCTGGTAACCAGTCAAATTATGCTATGTGGATCTATTTCCATGTCACCCTACGAGATCCACCATCTCCATGAGCTTTGAAGATGGCTACGTTTCACTTCCCCGCTTGCCCATTGGGTTTAACCAGTGCACAACTTATGGTAGCGAGGTGGTGGGAAACAACCCAGATTGAATCTGGCATGTTAAACTTGCATGCATATTACCTTTCAAAAAATCTTCCTTAGTGCATATCCTTTGGATCTAGCAAATGAATAGGATTATAAAATCTTGTCCTACAATTGACCATGTGCTCAAAATAACCTTTTAGTAGCTCGAGAGTTAATATTATTCATAAACCACTATAGTCTCTTGATGGACTAGATTACACCATGTGGCACCTCCCTGCTTCCCCTCTGAGAGATGAGAAATGTTGGTGGGTCTCCCATGGGCTATCGAGGAATGTGCAGGATAAATCCATGACATCTCATCATAACTATTGATTAGTTAAAGCTTGATGCTTACTACCTTTGAAGGATGATGGATCTCGCCTTAGAAGAGAACACGTGTCCCCTGCTTGTCAGCCCGCTAGTATTTTTTGATGAATATTAAAATACAATGGGGAAGCAAGGAACAAACAAGATGTAATCACATGATCCAACCACCCTTATTAAAATTCAAATTTGCACATGCAAAATGTTAGCTACTTAAAAATGGGATCCGATTAGGTCAACAAGAGATGGGGGACATAAACCCATCGCCAAGACTTTAGACCAATGAATAAATACTAATCCCATTTAAACTTTGATGTATAATATTTCCCAATGACAAAATGAATGATGAGACTAGGTAAAGGGGTTGGTAAAAAGGGAAAGCTCAACGACATAAGTCCAAACTAATGTAACCAAGAATTGACGACAACAAGTTAAATCAAAATTATAAGAAATAGAGTAAAGGCTAGGTTTATTCAAATAGATGCAAGATAAACCCTAGACGTAAAATCCTAACCAATGAACCAAAACAACACCAATGAGGCATCTAAGCATACCTACAAAGAAATGGAACAAAATTTTTTTAGGGTTCCATCAGTGGCTCTAGTTGGGGATGCATGCCTCTCAAAAGGCATGGAAAGATCTCGTACATCTCCTAGAAGAGTAGACCAAAATAGAGAACCAAAGTAGGAAACTACCCAGACAAGGTAGTCAAACTAGACCAAACCTAACCAAAGCAAACCAAACCTATATACAAAACATACAAAATTTACAATGTACATGGAAAGAACATATTTCAAGAGAAATATGACTTCAAGAACTATCTATGCACTAGTAGTTCAAGAACTTCACCAGTTAGATCTTGTAAAAAATAAGAATCCTCACCATGGGTATTGCTGATCAGATAAGGGACCAACCATAGTATATCATGTATCAATGGGTATTTCTCAGGTAGGTTAGCAGATTAGATTAATAAACAAAACCCAGAGAAACTATGAAATACATTGAAAGCTTAAACAAATTAAAATAGTTATACCTGTTACTTGTTTCTTCCATGATTCATTTCCATAGCACCTCCTAGCTTGTAGGGTATGATTGTTGCCCTTAGATTTGTGTGTGAGCAAATGATTGTGACCAAGCCCTTTGCAAGTTTTGAAGGATTTGATGAAAAAATGCCTATGACAAATGACTATGCCTATGAGTAAATAATCAAAGTGAATAAGCTAAATGCAAAGTAAAATCTAAGCATAAATGTCTATAATAATCAAGTGATCCTGAGAATGTGAGCAAAATTGGCATTTTATAGAAAATGAAAATTTGGTTGGACGGACAGACGAGATTGAAAGATGACAAAGCCTAAAATTAGTGGACAAGATTTCACGTGATAATCTCTAATCAGGGTTAGGGAAAAATCATTAAATGAGTGGTCAAGATGTCATTTGATAAAATCGAATCGACGATCGAGAATAAATGTGACAATTAGTCAAAAAGATAAAGATTGCTTGATTTGTAAGATTCAAAAAATCAAGAGGATAAAGGTTGAACTGAAAAGCAGATTTGAAAAATCAAGAATTTGCTTAATTATTTGATTTTTGGTAGAAGATTACCATTTTGAATTAAATAAATTCAAAATATGGATTTTGTGTGACAATAAATAATCATTTTTTAGATTATTTACCAAAATGAAGTGATAGTTAATAAAATGAAATCATTTTAAATAATTTCATTTATTTAAAATGAGAGAAATGTAAAATTAGGTAATTAAATAATTAAAGATAATGATTTAATTTAGAGGATTATGACCAATAATTAAATAAATTAATAAATTCATTTAATTATGAAAATTAGTGACATACTAAATAAATAAATAAAATTTATTTATTTAATAATCAGGAAGAATAAAAGAGATATGAATTAATTAAATAATTATGAATTATTTAATTAATAGTCGAATGTGGACCAAGGACATAATTAAATGTAATAATTATGCTAGGACAAAAGATGAAAAATTAAACTTGCAGGCCTAGATCATTTTTATGTGTCTACATTTTTCCCCTCTTTGTCATAATGTAGCATGTCGCATTGTGACAACGAAAATAAGTTAAAGGCATGCCCTAGCGAAGGTACAGAGTATTGATGCCCCCTTAGGAAATTTTTGAATTTTGGCCAGGTGAAAGAAAAAATTGGAAAGTGTCCCGATAAGTCAATTTAATGATTAGAAAGACAATGGTGCAACCGGTTTTGAATTCTAGCGTGTTTAGAGCAACCAAAAGGGTGGTCAAAGTTGGTCAAAAGGGCCTTTAGTAATAAAAGAGTTGACAAAGGGGTAAAATTCAATTCATTTTCACTATTTACTTTAGCAATTTTGAGAGCGTTGAGTGAAGAGGACCATAGTAGACATGGTGATTCCAGGGACTGAGCATCATGGAGAGATTGTATGGACTCACAAGTGACTCGAGGGCTCAGAGTGAACGGTATGTACCCCTAACCCACTTTGTCATTTTGTCATTTTGCATACAAAAATTAGGGTTTTAGGGTCAATAATGAATGTGTTGTGATGCATATGTGTGTGTGTAAGCTGCATCTGCCTTTGCGTTCAACGTCTTTGATGCGTCGTGACAAAAGTGCAAAGGATTTGTAGGATAAAGCCATTGATTGTGTCACATTTGCAAGAAATCGCAACGCATTCACCAAAACAAGCCGCAATTGATAGGCTGAATGATACATTTGCAATAGTGCGACGCATTTGAGGTAAAAAATGACACATACAATTTAAATGATGCATATGCCAAAATTCATGATGCAAATGCCCTATTGTAATGCAAATGGTAGAAATAACGATGCATTCAACATATCGTGACGCAATTGGAGTACGGAATGGCGCAAATGCTTCCTTGTGATGCATTTGAAGTCTATGCGAATGCATTTGACTTTGACTTTGACCAAGGCTAATTTTGATGGGTTTTAAATTTTACTTGTTTTTTGAATGACACAAATGATAATGATGATTGTGTATAAGGTGTTGACGCATTTTTTGATCATGTGTAGAGATAGCTAGCACCCATCTATACTTGGGAGAGTAGGCCATCAACCTTCAGGTTTTGAGATCAGTTGAGTCCGCAAGAGCAACGATGGTTGATGCGACTGGGTTTGTATTATGTTGCCTATATGCCTATTATCTGGGAAAATAGGGGACTACTGACTGCATTGTGTGAGAGATGGCACTCAGAGACATGCTTCTTCCATTTTCTAACCGGAGAGGCTATCATGACTTTGGAGGATGTTTACTATATTCTACATCTACGGATCTAAGGAGAGTGGATCATTTATGATCCTCAACATGGCTATTAGACCTTTACAGCCTACTATCATGATGAGGGTGCAAGACTCAACATCGATGGGTATGACATCCGCTGGGAGTTTATGGTGGAGCATTATGGCTGGTTTGACACACTGCTAGCAACATTGATCGGCGGAGTACTGATTCTTGGCCGCTGCGGACATGGGTTTCCCATTGGTTGGGGTGATGTTCTAGTGGACATGAGATGAGATAGGAATGTTTATGCCTGGGGGCCTTGCTTCTTAGGCATGCTTTACCATCAGCTCCACTAGGTGGCCTATAGGAGGGCGCAGAGCATTAGGTGTGGCATGCCACTTTTGATGATATGGGCCTGGGAGCATGTGGCTATATTTCGACCTCCTATCGAGAAATTGCAACTAGGAGAGGGGATGCCATATGCGTATTACTATGCTAGTGCTCTCCAGTAGATGAGGGTGGGAGAGATAGGTTGGTGGCGTCATCACATTGATACCATGATTTCATTCATTTGGAGGCCCTACAGAGACTGTGAGTAGTGGGATGATGAGGATGACCACCTAAGCTTCTAAAGACAGTACTGATATTTGATTGGGAGGACAATGCAAATTCAGCTCATCATAGAAATGTATCTACCACAACATGTAATGAGATAGTTGGAGAGTAGTAGGGTGTACCGGTAGGCACAGCCGAGTATGCCAGATCTTCGAGGGAGGGAGCTTGGGGTCTGCCTATTCTTGTACCATTTACTGCACAACAACTTGGTGGGCTAGTGGTGCAGTAGTGGGGATGGAGGGGTGGGATTGCAGATTCGAGGATGACTACTGACTATGACTTGTGGTGGCATGCACATCGACCAGTGCCATTGATAGATCTAGATGGGCCAACACTGATTGATAGGAGATTAGTTATACCACGTGTGCCATGAGCTAGGTGAGGGGGAACAGGTGGTGACAAAGGTAGAGGTAGAGGGAGAGTTGGAGGTAGGGATAGAGGCAGAGGTGGAGGGAGAGATGGAGATGATAGAGATGATGAGGATAACGAAGGGGATGACCAGAGATGGAGGATAGATGGTAGGAGGCAAGCCATGAGGGTGAGACAATGTGTGGCAAGAGGGGCACTAGATGCTATCCCAGAGGCAGGTGAAGAGGAGGAGAGAGAGGAGGAGCCTAGATGGGAGTAGGAGGATGTAGGTCACGAGCACATGGCCGAGGAGGAGCATGTGGCCAAGGAGGAGGCCAGACAAGATCATGAGGTTAGAGAGGAGGAGGTTCGACATGAGGCTGAGATGGATGTTGATATGTGATAGGAGGAGGGAGTTACAGGAGAGGAGGATACAGGGGATGATGATGAGGATGAGGCCATTGATGAGGCAGAGAGATGGTTGAGACAGAGCATGGTGGAGGGAGAGGAGGAGGTACCATCCAGCTCGACATTGCCCAATGATGCCATGATAGACCAGAGGGTGGCAGACTTATAGAGGAGACTAGATGAGAGTGTTGCATAGGTCAGAGCACTGTAGGTAGAGCTAGAGGTGACTTGGGTAGAGTGGGATCAGGCAGTGATCCGTTAGCAGGAGGCAACATAGTGGTGTATAGAGTTTTCACAACTATGTATAGGACCATCTATAGATCTAGCTTGGGAGTTTGGAAGGATTAGCATACAGCTTAGGTGATACAGGAAGTTATATGAGTAGGTCATGTTGACCGAGATGAGAGATCCCACTCTGACCATGACATAGATAGGTAGTGGCAGCAGGTCGAGTAGTGGCAGTGGTAGCTAGAGTAGTGCAGGGGGCTCAAACTCTTCAGGGCATACTTCAAGTCACAATTCCCATCACAAACATTCCTCCAGTCAAAGGTTAGGGCACTCACATGGGTTATTGTGTTTAGACCATAGATCAGTACCTGGTCCACCTCCAGTGATAGATCCTTCAGCTTCACATAGTCACACCGCAGTGTCATCACATATACATGTTACTAGGGAGATGATGCGATCAGTGTCAGTTCCATTGGGTTCACAGATAAAGGTTGTTATAGTTCCACCGATTACCTCAGTGCTAGGAACAGGTCCTCAGTCACCACACTCTTCACAATGAGGGGATGAGGAGAGCACTTCGTAGGGACATGCTTACTATATGTGGCTTCATGTTTCAAATTTTATGTTATGACACATTATATATTGACTATCGAGCCTGCGAGCTCTATTTTTGGGATATCTCTTGACTTGATCTTGTGACATTATATTTTTTTGAGATGATATATATGATGCAGTTTTGATGTGGCCTACATGTGTGTTATGTGATGTTATTTGATTTATGCACTATGATGGATGATTTATGTATGATATGCATTTATGATCGATGATGGTATTTATTTATATGTCCTGTCATGTATGTCCTATTGTGGTTACTTATGATGTGATGCCATGATAATGCCATGTTTATGATTATGTTAATGCCTGACTATGTATAATGTGATATGGAATGTAATGGATATGATTTACTGATATGGATGATGCAATGTCTATATGATTATGTATACACTTATGTTTTTGTATGTCACAGGATATCATCGAGAGATGGATGAGAGAAGATGACAAGACAAAAGGTGATGCATGTTAGTTCCTAGACCAAATACTTCAAAACTTTACCATAGGACTTTAATATTTATTTCTCTTAATCATCATTGGATAGTTTATTGTAATGGCCAACAAACACCATGATATGACATAGATCAAGGTGTGCAAGGTCATACTATCACACAAGTCAATAAATCATAGACAAGGATGACCACAACTCATACTAAGGGTGCAACTGCCCTAGTCTTTTTGTCATAACGAACCCTAAGTAGAAAAGACAAGAAGGACAAGTCATGAAATGTTGTTGCTTCTCTAAATACTGTTTCCAAGACGTCCTCAAGAAACTAGCAACATGATTTGTGAAAAGGAAAAAATAAAGCCACGATCATGATACATCATTTTTCTAAATCGCATAGTTAGGACATCGCTGAGAAAATAGTAACATGAGTGTCAAAAGAAAAGACAAATGCCATGATACGTCATTGCTTCTCTAAATCCTGTTGTCGGGATCTCGTTGAAAATAGTAACATGATGAAAAACCAAAAGACAAGTGCCAAGTTTTTTCCAAGTGTTTTTGGATGCCAAGTGTTTTAATGTTAAGATGTCAAGTTTGATGATGTTGAGATGCCAGGGTGTCAAGGTTCTGACGATGCCAAGATGACGAATGCCAAAGATTTCCAAATTTAGGAAGGACACATCCTGAATAATGTTTATGTCAAGAGGATTGATCCCTAAATGTCAAAAAGGATCCCTCAAAATGCCAGTGACAGTGATGATGCCTAGGAAGGACACATCCTAAGGCATGAATTACAAATTTTGTTCTTTAGAAGGACACATCTGAAAGATACCAATGTTGAGAGGAGTGATCCTTAAATGTCAAGAGGATCCCTCTAAAATGTCGGATGACAATGATGATGCCCAGGAAGAACACATCCTAAGGCATAAATGACAAAGACTATTCTTCAGAAGGACACATCTGAAAGATATCGATGTCGAGAGGAGTGATCCATAAATGTCAAGAGGATCAAAAATGTCGGATGATAGTGATGATGCCTAGGAAGGACACATCCTAAGGCATAAATGATAGAGGCTATTCTTCAGAAGGACACATTTGAAAGATAACCAAGAGTTGATAGTTTGAGCGGTTATGAAAATGTAACTTGTTTTGACCAAATTTAATTGAAGTTGTCTGAATTGATTTGTGTCAACTATATATCGATATTGACATGCTGATGTAATTGACACGTTGAGTAAATGGTTGCCAAAATTTGGTTGCAATAATTGGCTTATTTTGAGATGACTTGTTTGACTTGAAGACTTTTTTGACATGTGTGCTAGTGTAATGTCATGAACCCTAATGGACTGACCTAGTGTGGCCTCAAGGGCTCATCAAAAGATGGCCTTGCCTACGTCATACACTCAGAGACCTCATAGTTCGACATAACCAATGACTTTGTCTTGATGACCAAAGATTGTGTCATGATTTTATTTTAATAAACCTAAAAGGACTGACCTAATGTCTTGGGGACTCAAAATTGAGTCTTGCCTATGTAGTGAATGCACAGAGACAACATAGTTTAGACAAATAACAAAGACTAATTGATTTGATGGACTTGACAAGGAATGACTCTGTTTTTTTTTCTAGACATTTTTGACCTTATTGTGGTTTCGCCAGGACACTTTTCAATTTTTAGGTCTTTTTTTTCAAGACATTTTACCATGTTTTTGGTCTTTGTTCAGGATGTTTTTTGATGTTTTTGTCTTTTTTTAGGATTTTTTGTAATGTTTTTGTCATTTCTTAGGAATTTTTACAATGTTTTTGTCTTTTTTCAGGACTTTTTGTGATGCTTTTGTCTTTTTATGGACTTTTTGTGATGTTTTTATCTTTTTTAGGACTTTTTTTGATGTTTTTGTCTTTTTTTAGAGAATTTTACAATTTCCCAGACCATGTGTGATACCCATTGCAGTCACATGATAATTTTTTTTCCCCTAGTCAGGTCCAAGACTTAGCCAATTTCAAAGGACGTGAAAAGGATATGCATGGGATACTTGATGGACACTATGTAGGACTTGATGTCAATCATTTGTCAACCATGAGAGGAAGGGTATGATGTCATGGAAAATGTCATGGTGGTGACGAAAAATGTGTTTCATCATAGGCCCAAACAGATAAAGTGACAGTAAATGGCCGAACAATGATTGACTATGCATGGCGCTTGTTTGCTAGGTTTTTACCATGGTACTTATCCAGAGTGCCTATTTGCTAGGTTTTCACTGTTGGATGAATTATTTTTCTTTACTATTTTTGTCATTTTTTATTTTTTTAGTGCCGCCAAGATGCCTGTTTGCCAGGTTTTCATCAAGGCAACAATTTTTTTATCATTTATATATTTTTTTGTATTTTCCAAGGTTTTTAGCTTGGCTTTCTGATGCTATGCATAGAACATCTGAAGATGTAGACTATTGATAGGATCCATCAATTGTTCACCATCTAGAGTAGCTAGCTGAGATGCTCCAGAACCAAAAGAGGATATGATGATGTAAGGACCCAACCAGTTTGGTTCAAACTTTCCTGGCTTTTCTCTATCAGCTTGATTCTTAAGGTTATGCATGAGGACTAGGTCACCAATGTCAAACTTGCTGACAATTACTTTCTTGTTGTAACTATGACAAAGACAGTTCTGATATGCCTACATATGGTTTAGGGAATTATGCCTTCTTTCCTCTAGCATCTCCAGCTCGTGTAGGTGCGACTGTCTATACTCCTCATCATCTATTAGGCCTTTTAGGGAAACTCGTAAAGAAGGAATTTCAATCTTGATGGGCAAGATGGCCTCATTTCCAAAGACCAGGGTGAATGGAGTGGCTCTTGTGGGTGTACGAATACTGGTGCGGTAAGCCCACCGAGTAGGGTTGAGTTGAATATGCCAGTCATGACTAGCATCATTAATAGTCTTTTTCAGAATTTTAACAATAGTATTATTTGATGCCTCAGCTTTACCATTTCCCTATGGGTAATACAGAGAGGAAAAATGATGTTGGATGTGAAATAGCTCTCATAACTCATGAACATCATGGTTTTTAAATGAATGTCCATTTTCAGTGATGATGGATTGCGAAAGGCCATACAAGAAAATGATTTAGTTAAGAATGAATTAGGAGATTTTTTTATCGATTATATATATCAGGGGGATGGCTTTGATCCACTTCGTAAAATACTCAGTGGTGGTGATGATGAATTTGTGGCCATTTGATGAGGTAGGATGGATCTTACCCATGAGGTTGAGTCCCCATTGTGTGAAGGGCCAAGGAGAAGTGATAGACTGAAGTTCCTGTGCTGGAGCGTGAATCAAATAACTGTGAATCTAGCATTGTTAGCAAGTCCTAACATATTCTAGTGTATCTTTCTCAATGGTCGACCAATAGTACCCAAATCTTGTTATCTTCTTGGCCAGAGTAGGACCACTCGAATGAGACCCACATATACCCTCATTTACTTTGCGTAAGGTTGTGTGTGCTTCATTGGTGTCGACACATCTAAGGAGGGTGTCGTCAAAGCTATGGTGGTAAAGGGTATTGCTAACGATGGCATATCTTGTGGCTTATCAGATAAAAGACTTAATCTGGGTATTGGAAAAATTAGGGGGAAGGGTTTGGGACTTAAGGTAGTCATGAATGTCTTGGTACCTGGGAGAATTAGGACCAATAAGCTTGTAAACCATCTCTGATTCTAGAATGTTTTAGGCAGGGACCAACAGTTGTTCTACCAAGAACTCCAGCTAAGGCATATTGCTTGGAATGTCAAGGAGAGAGCCAATCATAGCCATTGCATCTGCTACCTTGTTCTATGCTCTTGGAACTTGCTTAAAAGTCACTGTGTGAAAATATGTCTAAAATCTATCAACCATTCATTTGTAGGGAATTAGTTTCTCATCCTTAGTGTCGTAGTCATCGTTAATTTTGTTGATGACTAACTGAGAATCCCCATAGACATGCAATGCTCTAATTTTCCATTTTATTTCCATTCTAAGTCCTGTGACTAGTGCCTTGTATTCTTCCACATTATTTGTACATGGAAAAGCTATGCAAAAATATTTGGGAATGAAATCTCCTTGTGGGGTGATAAACATTATTCCTACTCCTGAGCCATGATTAGTATGAGATCCATCAAAGTATAGTCTCCAAGGTGACTTAGGTTCCATATGGAATATTGACTCATCTGGTAAATCTTCCACTAAAGGGTGATCACTTTGTATAGGTGTGTCTGGTAGTTGGTTTTCTATGACTTGTCCCTTTATTTCTTTTCTTTTTACATATTGGATGGCATATTTGCTCAGAAGCATGACCCATTTTGCTAGACGTCCTATCAATGCTGCCCGACTTAATAGATATTTGAGGGGGTCAATCTTTGCTACCGGTTGTTTCTGATGGCTCAACATATAGTGTCTTAGCTTCTGAGCTGCAAAGACCACTGCTAGACAAGCACATTCGATGGATGTGTAATTCAACTTATACCCAACCAGTGTTCAACTGATATAATATATAGCTCTTTCTTTTTCCTCGTGGTCGTTCTGTGCTAGTAATGCCCTTAGTGCTGAAGTTGTTGCTGAGATGTATAAGATCAAAGGCTTTCCTTGTGTAGACATCTAAATTTAATCACTCCCATATGATTAAATTTACTCCCTTTTCATCTATCATATTAAATATTAATTTATTAAATTAATATTACCCTTTTTTGTCTCATATCTGTAAAGTATTTAATTTAATAACTAAATGCTTTATCTTTCACCTTCTTCCTCTCTAATTAAATAAATACACCAATTTATTTAATTTAGTCACTTTTGACCCTTTTGATTTAAAATTAATTTAAAATTCTTAATTCTCTCTCTCCTTGTCACATCCTCCATGATCTTGCTCTAATCTGAATTAATTTAATTAATTCATGTTTATGATATGCATCCTCTTAATCAAAGATCAATGTCACATCCTCCTACATTTGCCACTTGCCTCTAATCTTCCATTAATTATTCTAATCCAATATTTGCACAACATTAACCAAGGTCATTAGCCATATTTAGCGCCACCTTTTTAGTCAACCTTTGCATTTATCTCTTTTTAGCATTGCCCCTCTTTCCCATGTAAATTTTTAATTCACATTTATTTATCCTAGATTCTATGTGAATGTTTAATTCACATTCTATCTTTTAAGGCTTCTAGAACCTTGGACTTGTCACATCATCCACATGTGACCAAGTCCCACCTTTTTGGAGCTCACCTTTTATCCTTTAGACTCTCCTAAGAATGTGAATTTTTAATTCACCTTTATATCTCCAACCACCTCTCTTTTTCCCATGGAATTTTTGAGGAATTCCAAAATTCCTCAAATGTCCCTTTCATTCTCACTTGGGGACAATAAATCCCTTTTTGAGGAAATTTTCTCACTCCCTAAGGTACTTGGAAGGTACTTGTCCTTCCTCCACCTCATGTACCTTTTGGCCACCTCATTTACACCTCATCTCCTCTTAGCCACTTCACCATCCACATGTCAAGATATGAGGGCTTGTGAGTTCTCAACCCACCGTAGCCCTTCATCTTGACCTTGTGGGATGAATCTCAATTGTTGAATTCTCTAAAGAATTTAAATTCTTCTATAAATACTTCCTCCTCAAGGGCATTTTCAACACTTTTTCATTTGAGCAACCTTATGCTGTCAATTTGCATTTTCAAGCATTCATTATCATTTAGCCATCCACTTTGATCATCTTGCATCTAGCTACACCAAAAAGCCATCTAAGGATCACACAAATTCATCTAAATCAAGGGCCAACTAAGGAGTTTTCAATAGCAAGGAAGGTATAATCGATTTGCATTTTATTTCATCTATTTTCCTTGTTTTATCACTCTTTAGGCTAATCATTGAAGCGTTCTTAGTATTTTTCCACTTGCATTTTTAGTTATTTTACACATTAGAATAGGGTAAAATTCTAAGGTATACATTTCTGGCATGCCCGGTGGGACCCACAAATGGGTTCTTGCATTTAACCTTTATTTTTGCTAAGTATTTTGCAGAAAAAGGTTGCAGAAAGGTGGAAGCACACTCTGTTTTACCGCAGAAAGGCGGAAGCACCCTCTGTTTTACTGCAAAAAGGTGGAAGCACCCTCTGTTTTACTGCAGAAAGCCAGAAGCGCCCTCTGTTTTATCGCAGAAAGGTGAAAGCGCCCTCTGTTTTACCGCAGAAAGGCGAAGTGCCCTTTTGTTTGCTGCAGAAAGGCGGTAACGCCCAATATCTAAAAATTTGATTTTTTTTAACAGTTTGTTGCAATTAGGTGTATACGTCATTTTTTTTAGAAGATCTTTTCTAACACTTTCTTGCAGTAGGGCATACAACTTTTTTTTTTCAAAAATCTGATAAAGTTCCCTGCAGAGGGGCGGATATGCCCTTTCATTTTGATAGACTCTTTTCCTCTAACATTTTACTGTAAAAAGGTGGAAGCACCCCCATTTTACTGTAGAAAGGCAGAAGCACCCTCTGATTTACTGCAAAAAGGTGGAAACGCCCTCCAATTTACTACAAAAAGGCGGAAGTGCCCTCTATTTTACTGCAGAAAGGCGGAAGTGCCCCTGATTTGCTGCAGAAAGGTGTAAGAGCCCCTAATTTTGCTGTAGAAAGGCGGAAGCACCCCTATTCTACCACAGAAAGGCAGCTACGCCCCAAAACAACATAGTTTGGAAGCATATTATGGCATAATCAACCAATAACAAAGGATAAGATAGCTAACGTTTGCTTGTAGGGCCATCTATTTGATCAATTTTTTTAAAAAAAATTATCCTTGTTGTTTGAACATAGTCTAATTAAGGGGAAGTAACATTTATTGCTTGCTGTGCTTGTCTATTATTGTGTCACCCAAGGGGGCATTAATTTTTTTTCACTTTCCCTTTGCACATCGTGTGAGCCTAGGGAGTATTTGGGAACGGTTAGTGTCTTCTTTCTAGTGGGACTTGCTTGGAGATTTCATCACGCCAAGGGACAATTCCAACCACACGTACCGGCGGGGTATATAAAGGGGGGAGAACAAAAGTTGTACCCCAATCTAGTCATGTCGTAATTGGCGGAGCATCAAAGCTAGGGTGATACCTAGATAGACATGAAGAGTTGGTCCGAGCCTTTCAGTATCTCGCTGGGGTTCCCGACTCACACTTGTGATGGGTTGGTGTTCACGGTTGTGCCTCACGTACCAAGAGTATATCGAGGACTCCCTAGAAGCCTTGTACATCCTAGATTAAGACCTTTCCTGGCCATACCCTTAACATTAATCATAGGATTGTGCTTGCTTGAAGTGTTCTCTTGTGAAAAACCCATGAAATATTTGATACATTGGCCTTATTTTATCATTTTGAGTCCTTGCCATAGCCATTGTCATCAAAACCAAGCTCTGATTTACCACAGAAAGGTGGAAGCACCCTCTGTTTTACTGCAGAAAGGAGGAATCGCCCCTGTTTTACTGCAGAAAGGTGGAAGCGCCCTCTATTTTACTGCAGAAAGGTGGAAGAGCCCTTGTTTTGTTGCAAAAAGGTGGAAACTCCCTTGTTTTGCTGCAAAAAGGTGGAAGCACCCCTGATTTACTGTGAAAAGGTAGAAGCGCCCCTAATTTACTGCAAAGGGGCGGATTTGCCCTCTTGAACACCTGAAATCACCCCATTTGGATCCGTTTAGCCTCTAAACCATCATTTAATCATTCCCAACCATTATCTCATCATCCCAAGCCTCCGTTTCGTCGCTCTAAGTCTCCCAAAACCTCCATTTGATCAGTTTAAACCTCCATCTTATCATTCCAAATCTTTGTTTAACCATTCCAAATCCCCACTCATTTTCCATAATCATCTTCAATCCACCCGCTCATTTTATTGTCCTCATATTCCATTTAAAAGTCCATACCATCACCTAGCGAACATCATAATTTTACCATTTACATCACCAAACACCACTCATAACCAAACCGCCTTAACCTTGTATTACAAAGTGGTTACCCAAATTGACCATAGCACTTGAATTTGATTATTAGTCTTTAACTTCACCCCCAATCACTTCGCTTCCATCTTGAGGTGAATTCAGTGTCATAAGTTATCATCCTTGACCCAATCAATCCATTCCTATCTTAAGGTGGATTCGGTGCCGTAATCATCCTCTTAATCAATCAAATCTCTAGGTCACTAAATCCCATCAAAATCACATCTCATCCAACTACAATCAAGTCAATCATCAAAAACATCTTTATAATCCACCCATAGCACATTTGCATGCCCGTTCAAACTAGGTCACAAGTTAAGAGACAAATGGAACAACAAGGTCAAAATTCCCAAGTAAACATGTCTCAAGACCTTAATAACAATACCAATCCCACCAATGGTGCAAATATTGCTCAAAACGTCCCCCAAGATCCTCATAATGGTACTTCATCACACTCCAACATCGAGAATTAGAACAACTCACCACATGGTGAAGAGAGTATGGCTAATCAACCGAAACTCACACTTGAGGAACATTTTAGTAATCCTACCAATGTGCAAATGACTGACCATATGCTTGAAAAACATGGGGAAGAAATTTTGGCCCACCTAATTGAGAAGGGTGTCAAACCCCCCTCAGGTGTTGACTTGTCCAAATGTGGGAACTCCCCATCTAACGTACTTCAAGGTTCACAAAATGCACCAGAAGGTTCGTACTTCCCCAATGTTCCTCCAGTTGAGGGTTGGCATCAGCCTGCATTTGGCAATGCTATTCTCTATCATGTTAACTATCCCCCACATGCTTCAACTTCAGTTATGGGAGGTCCTCAAGTGCCTGATCCCAATAATCCTTTTGCCTATGGTATGCCACAAAATTCTCCACAAACTGTGCCATTAATGTCAATAGCACCCCCTCTTTCGAATCAACCTACAGTCAACACTGGGGGCACCCCCTTTACACATTGCTTCCACCTTCTGGGACCACAAATCTACCATCTCAACAGCTTCACCAATCTAGCATTCTGCCTCAATTACCTCCACAAGGCACACCCTAGCTGAACATTTTAGGTGGTACCCAACAACCACCTTTACAAAATGCTTCTACACTACCTCAGCCATCTTATTAGCAACCACCTACACATAATGCTTTGGTCTCTTCACAACAACCACCCTACCAACCACAAGGAAATACATCTCGACCTATTGCCTAGACCATATCCCCTTTTCTCGCATCCATTTTGCACCCGCAGGCTTAACTACAACACAATATCCCATCTTGGCCTATACAACATTTGACATCACAACAACAACCCCCCCAACACTACTACTATCATAATCAATAGCAATTTCACCAACGACCACCCTATGTGACCTCCCTACAATCACAACAGTACCTTCAACACCAACAAGCCAATACGCAACATCCCATCCAAGCTCCTCCACAGCTCACCCCACACTTCTATCAAACAAATCCGTACTATACCCCATAACAATAGCCCCTATACCAACAAAATCCCCCATTTTACCAACAAGGCATATCATCATCCAATCATCCAAATCCGTATTTCAACAATCTGACACCCTCTCAGCAAGATCCTTTATCATCCTATCATCAATATCCCCCCAACCCGCCATCGGCCAACTTGAATCTACTGGAAATCAAAGCCACTCTGAAAGACCTTCAATCTAGGGCTACCAAACAATCATTCAAATTTGAAGACATATGCCCATATCCATTTGATCCCTTCATCTCATTAATCCTGTTTCCTAAACATTTTGAGATACCAAAGTTTGACAAATACAAGGGAGACAAAGACCCTAAGGCTCACTTGCAGGAGTTTTACTCCTAGTGTCAAGAAGTTATGTACAATGACAACTATCTCTTACGCCTGTTCCCACAAAGCTTGGCAAGACATGCCCTGGATTGGTTCATGACTCTCGAAAAAGGCTCCATAAAAAATTTTGTAGACCTATCAAAAAAATTTGTATCCTACTTCTCTTTCAATTTGGAAAAGGACACATACACCTTAGATCTCCTCAAAGAGAAACAACGTGAGGGGGAAACTTTTACTAGCTACCTACAACAGTGGCGTGGATTAGCAAGCCGAATGAAGACCCCTCTGAAAGAAAAAGACATAGTCACTCTTTTCGTGGAAAACTCTCATCCTGACATGGCCCATAATTTTAGGTTACATTGTGTCACCACTTTCACGGAGATAGTAGAAAAGGGACCCATCCTTGAACGCACCCTTATTGCCAAAGGACACATCAAAATACATAGTCATGATAAAGAGAGGTCATTTGGTGATAAACCATGATTCTGGAACAAGAACAAGAATGCGGTGAATGATGGCATGACATATACTAAACATGTCCAAGTGGCTAATGCATCCCAAAAATAATAACCGTTTGTACCTAACGCCATCTCTATGCCACAGGGGACACCTCGCCCTCCTCAACAGTTGAACTAGAACAATCAAGGGAACACCAAACGTCAGTATGCTCAATTAGGAGAACCTCTAAGTGTTGTCTTTAATAAGTTGTGACAAATCAACTCTCCCATCACGTACCCTATCATCAAGCCATTTGACGAGTCCAAACCCAAGCCCGTGTGGTTTAAGGAAAATAAGTATTGTGAGTTCCATAAAATCAAAGGAGACTCTTTAAACAAGTGTTAGGGTCTGAAAAACTACGTCCAAGATCTCATTGATCGAGGTGATATCAAGGTTGACCCCAGTCAAGCTTTGTCGTCCAATGCTCAATTACATATATATCAAAATGCCTTTCTGAATCATAATCAAGGCCCAAGCACATCTAATAGTAATCCCCAAGGAAACAACACAAATAATGTGAGCTACAAGAATGTACCCTTCAATTACGAGGGTGTTATTCATTACATTGAGCAGGTGGAACCCCGTGTATCCATGATACATGTTAAAGCCAAGGACCCTCAATGTGCTGTCACTACACAACGAGCCCGCATCACTGTCCCTGCAGCCTCTGCACCTGCCCAATCAACTCCTGTAAGCTCTCAGTACAACATCCTTGATCACTTAAGAAAGACCCCTGCTCATATATCCATTTTGGATTTGCTTAAGTCTTCCCCGGTACATCAAGAAATCCTCAATAGAGTCCTACAGGAAACCCATGTGCCAAATGACATTGACCCCATGCAATTCCAAGCTTTGGTGGGACACTTGGCTTTATCTCATCAACTACACTTCAGCCAAAATGATATGCCAAACATTGATGTCAATCATAATCGCCCCTTACATATCGAAGTTGTGGTTGCTCACCATAAAATAAAAAGAGTCTTGGTAGATAATGGCTCTGCCCTCAATTTGTGTACTTTGAAATTCATAAAACAGGTGGGGTATACTTAAGCGGATTTAAGTAACTAGATCATCACAATCAAAGCCTATGATAATACAGAAAGAAATTCAAAGGGAATTATCAGTCTTCCTATCCAAGTGGGACCTGTGCTTCAATACACTACCTATCATGTCCTTGATCTGGACTTGCCATATAATCTCCTCCTTGGTCGCCCGTGGCTCCATGCTATGCAAGCCATCCCTTCCACATATCATCAGTGCCTAAAATTCCCCGTCAATGGACAAGAAGTCACCATCTACATTGACCCCCAACCATTTGAATATTGCCACGCTTTAGAAGCATAATTTCCCCATTTACATTATTGTCCCGGGGTTGAAATGGGGGCATCCCGGTCATCATCCGTAAATCCACCCTCTATCGGGATAACCACTCCATCCTCGACCACTAATCCTATGGTCACCAAAGTTCAGATCATTGACAAAAGGTGTGGTGAATACAAAATGCATACGACTCTCAATGTAGCAACCATGCCACCATCACCCCACGAGTATGGTCAACCTTCACATGCTACACAAAAGGAAGACAAGACTATCACCTTCAATGGAAAAAACATCCCTACCACCACTTTCAAATCCCCAAGTGTCAAGATAGATGCACCAGAAGAGGACATAAGCCAATGGGTCTACTGAGAAGAGCCCCAGCTGGACCCTCCTCTAAAGGAATATTTTCAGGAAGCGTATTCGTGGTCAGCTAAGTTTGCAGAAAAATATAACTACCAAGGTAGGGGCCTAGGTAAAGAAGAACAAGGGTGGTTGCAACCTATTGATACACCAAAGCTACCAAAAAACATAGGCATTGGGTATGATAGAAAATAGAAAAGCCCTGCAACATCATCTAATACTTCCAATAGTATCGCCATGGATGATGGCTCATTGGAAGACATACCCGAGGAGGAATCCATCATATGTGCGTACGATGACGTCAATCACACCGACTTATCATCCATGTTCAAATGCCTATCCATTTGCACCATTAGCCTCTCCCTTTGTCACCCTAAGCTTATTGATTGGGACCTACGTAATACCACACCTGTCAATATGTCTAAGGATACATATGTCAACCTTATGGGATTGGGGGAGGATGAACACTCCAGTTGCAAAAATAAGAATAAGAAAAGTAAAATGTAGTCATCTAGTGAAAACCTCCCTGAGGCACTTCCTGACCTTGAAAAAGTAAAAATAAAGGACACATCTGATGGCAAAAACCTCGAAGAGGTGCCAGAAGATGGAGATGTTCATCTTCCCCTTGTAGGAACTAATTTATCACCCAATCATCCATTCTAATTGAAGAGACTCAAGAAGTTAATCTGGGTATTGCTGAAAATCCTAAAATCACCTATGTGGCTAAGTCACTCTCAGAGCAAGAGTATCCAATCATCATGCACCTACTCCGAGAGGGAATCATCAACTTTGCTTGGTCATATTTAGACATGCCAGGCTTAGACCCCGCCTTAGTGGTTCATCATCTAGACGTTCGCCCAGATGCCAAGCCTGTCAAACAAAAGCTCTGTAAGATGCACCCGCAGGTAGCATTGTTAGTCAAAAAAATTTTGGAAAAGTTACTAGAGGAAGGTTTTATTAGACCAATTGACTACTCTGAGTGGATCTACAATATAGTACCGGTTGCCAAACCAAATAGAGATATTTGGATCTGCACGGACTTCAGGGACCTTAACAAGGCCTACCCAAAAGATGACTTCCCTCTGCCTAACATTGACATGTTGGTCGACCTGACAACATGACATGAGATGTTATCCCTTATGGATGGCTTCTCTAGTTATAATCAGATTCAAATCGCACTTGAGGACCAACATAAGACCACCTTCACAACTCCTTGGGGTACGTTCTATTACAATGTTATGACCTTTGGTCTCAAGAATGCAGGGGCAACATATCAGAGGGAAATTATGGTCATCTTCCACGACCTCATCCATATCATCATGGAGGATTATGTTGATGACTTGCTAGGAAAATCTAAAACAAGAGTAGAACATCCTACTATCCTAAAGTAGATCTTTGAATGGTTAGAACATTACAAGTTGCGGCTAAATCCAAAAAAGTGCGTCTTTGGGTTTACATCAAGAAAATTGTTGGGTTTTATAGTCTCCCGAAGGGGTATTGAAGTTGATCTCGCCAAGGTAAAGGATATTCTGGACATGCCACCTCCACGCAATCTGAAGCAGTTAAGAAGACTCCAAGGGAAGATGCAGTCCATCCGTCGGTTCATAGCCCAGCTAGCAGATAAATGTCAGCCATTCACCCATCTTTTGAAGAAAGATTCCACCTTCCGATGGACCCAGTAGTGTCAAATGGGTTTCAATAAAATTAAGGAATATTTAGCTCATCCACCGATCCTGATGCCCCCTATTCTAGGAAAACTTCTCCTCCTTTACATCTCTACTACTTTAGTCGCCCTGGGGGCATTGTTGGCACAACATGATGAGTCGTTCAAAGAGAGGGAAATCTACTACATCAGTTGAACATTGGTTGGCTATGAGTTAAACTACTCCCCCATGGAAAAAGATTGCCTTGCGCTAGTTTTCAGCACACATAAACTCCGTCATTACATGCTCATCCATCTAGTCAAATTAATTGCTAAAATTGACCCCTTGAAGTATTTGTTATCTAGAATCACTCTGACTGGCCGCATGGCCAAATGGGTCATGCTCCTAAGTGAATTTGACATAGAATATGTAGAATGAAAAGCCATAAAAGGACAGGTCATAGCTGATCAATTGGCTGAGGCACCATTAGTAGATGCCTACCCGCTAGACACTGAATTCCTAGATGAAGAAGTCAACACAGTTACAGAAGCACCAGCTTGGACGCTATATTTTGATGGCTCATACACTCATAATGGATCTGGAGCAGGAATTTTATTAATTACCCCTCAAGGTGACTACATCCCAAAATCATTCAAGATAGCATTCCCATGTACCAACAACATCGCAGAGTATGAAGCCCTCCTCACCGGCCTCCGAATTGCAAAATAGTGGCATATAACTCACCTAAAAGTCTTTGGTAATTCTTTGCTAGTCATTAGATAGGTTAATGATGAATTCCTCATGAAAGATGATAAACTGTTACCCTATAAGCATATGGTGGATGATTTCAAGAAATTTTTCACTTTCATATAGTTTGACCAAATCCCTCAGGTACAGAATAAAGTGGTAGACACAATGGCCACTATTGGTTCTTTGATTGACATGCCTAAAGACCGAACAAAATATGAGTTTCTTATTGAAAATTTTTTAATCCCTGTGTATGATGTTCCTAAGACTGATATTGTGTGTGATATTGTAGGTCCTGCCTCCCCTTGGTATCAAGGCATATACACTTATCTCTGTGATAATATCATACCCACATAACTTACACGCAACCAACGCAAATCCTTTATCCATCGCTCTTCCTGATACATCATTGTTGGTGATATGCTCTATCGTCGCAGGTATGATGGAATCCTCCTTAGATGTTTGAATGAGACTGAGGCCCGCATGGCACTAATAGAAGTACATGGTGGTATTTGTGGAGCTCACTCAAATGGTATGGCTCTAGCCAAAATGATCCTACGAGCTGGATATTATTGGCTTACATTGGAACATGATGCTTGCGAATTTGTGAAAAAGTGCCTTTCATGCCAACAACATGCAGATTAGATTCATGCCCCAGCACAAGATCTCTAGCCCCTCCTAGCACTGTGGCCTTTTTATCAATGGGGTTTCGACTTGATTGTCAAGATTTACCCACCATCATCCGATGGCCATACATTCATACTTCACTAAGTTGGTGGAAGCAATGGCACTCTCACAAATCACCGGTGTCCAAATCTCAAAATTTATCCTTTACCATATTCTCTGCAGATATGGTATCCCATCCACCATCCTCTCTGATAATGAAAAACCCTTCAAAAACCAAGCCACGAAACACCTCTGTGACACCTTTCATATCCAACATCGTTGGTCAATGCCTTACTACCCCGAGGGCAATGGTCAGGCAAAAGCAACCAACAAGACCCTTATCCGCATCCTCAAGAAGGTTGTCAATAACACTAGATGAGATTGGCACCTCCATATTCATCCTACCCTCTGGGCATACCGTACATCCATCCGCACTCTAACAGGCGCCACCCCCTATTCTTTAGTATATGTTGCTAAAGTCGTATTGCCAATTGAAGTTGAGCTCCCATCACTGAGGATTTCTATGAAGAATTTTATCAACAAAGAAGATGCTCGTGTTGCATGACTTGCACAACTGGAATTACAATAAAAAGGTCCGTCCTCAACAATTCTAGGTTGGTGAGCTTGTTCTCAAAGAAAACCAACACACTCAACAAGATCGTGATAAAAAGGGAAAATTTGAGGCAAACTGGTTAGGGCCTTATATCATAGCCGCCAAATATGGATTTGGGGCCTACAGGTTGACTACTCTTGAAGGAGATCCCCTTGACGAATTCGTCAATATCATGCATCTGAAGAGGTTCTATGCCTAAGTCCGCTTGGTAACCCCACCTAAATCAGAAAATCAAAAAAATCAAAAAAGTAATAAAAAATCTAAAAAATAGTAAAGAAAAATAAATCTGTCCTATGGTGAAAACCACCTCTTGGTGCCGCCTTGAATAAGGATGGATGGTGAAAACCTAGTAACAAGCGTCATCTGTAGAGGGCTTAATCATTATCTACCTGACATCCTAGTTATTTTATGCTTTCATCCACACTATCGTCATCACCCACCTCAACCTAGGCCGCTTGGTATTTATTGATTGAGCATTGGATGACTCATCTAGCCTATCCCTCATCCTGAGCATTTTAATATCTCACTTTGAGCTTATGTCATTCATTCCCTTTATCAGTTAGTCTGTGTCCTCATGTAGGATCATCCATCGTGTCGGTCTCCATCTGGATCCCATCCTTCCACATCACTTTCGTCCTTTGTCAAACTACGTTGCCCCTGTGCTTTCACGTAGGCAAAGCTGATCATTCGATCTACCCCCGGGGAATTTTAAATCAACTTGTTTGGTCCTCCATCACTTCACCTTCATCATCCTCTTTCTGCTTTATCCATGGTCTTTTTATCGAACTACGTTGCCCCTGCGCTTTCACATAGGCAAGGTTGGTCATTTGATCCTCCCCCGGGGCATTTGTTTGTCATGTTTTGTATCCATCATCGGTCACCATTGTCTTCTTTCCACTTTATCCATGGCCTTTTTCCATAAACTATGAGGGTTCTACACTTTCACGTAGGCAAGGCTAATCTCTGATCGGACCCCGAGCCCCTAGGTCTTTAGGTTGTGTCAGTCTCATGTCTTGTCTCCCTTGTGTCGTGTCATCAAGCTATATCCTTATCCAACTAGTTCTTAACAAACAAGATCCACTTGTATCAACAAATCCAATCAGTTTTGAATATCCTACATCATATCGATCTTTTAGCTTAGTATCCATCATAGGTCTCAACAGGATGCATCCTTCCTGACAGACCTCATCAATCCCATCTATCCCCTTGATCCTATGGCAAAAGACATTTGAAATTGATTGTGATCTTTTGATGCTTTTGGCTTTTGCTTTTCATTTGAGCTCCCTATCATCACTTGTCAAGGCCGCCATAATCCATCATATTATGGCGTGTTTTGATTGGTCCACATAGGGGCATATCTTGATCTTTTGTTTGATTGTGTCTTTTTGGTTGTCCCACGTAGTACCTACCAAGATCCCTGAGGTCTTGTGTTATGTTGGGGCATCATTTTGTGCTTGTGGTTATCTCAATACTTGGCCCAACCAAGCTCTTTCTTTGTAACTTTGGGGTGTTGGGATAGCCTTCTTGTCTGTTGTGTTTGTTTTATGCATTAGACACTAATACGCCTTGGTTCCACATACCTTGGCACTGGGTGTCTTATGCTATAGTGAAAATCAGTGCTCCAAAGATGGCAAATTGTATTAGGATGGCATTTCATAATCATGACCATTGCATTGCATTCATCCTATGATTTTGGTTGTGTAAATATTTCTCTTCTATCCCCTATTCTTCTTAGGATACTAAAAGGTTTTGATAGGTGCACACTCACATCATGTCCGCATACATCTTCCACTATCACCTATGACCCTATTGAAACTCATCATGAAATAATTACATTTTAGATCCATACATTTGCACACTATCTTAGGCTCATCCATAATATTGCCACCTGCAATATTAAGTGTTAGGTCCACCATCAATACCTTCATAATACATCCATTACATCCTGCATATTAGTCGAACATGCACATAACCATCATAAGCATATAAAACATAAGCATTTGTCGCGTCATCATAAGCATATCCACATCTATTTTAAACATATACATCATACAACATAGGCATTCATCATACATAAAAAACAAATATCACCATCTATTAAATCATGCATATTAGTCGCACATGCACATAACCATCATAAGCATAAGTATTTGTCGCGTCATCATAAGTGTATCCGCATCTATCTTAAACATATACATTATACAACATAGGCATTCATCATAGATGAATCACCATACATTACATCCTGCATCACACACATTAGTTGGCATGCATAAAACCCCTCAAAAACCATCATACATAAAAATATATATATATAAACATCCATACATGTAACATCCACAAAAGTCATCATAGATAACTGCCATCATATGACCATCCATATATGCATCAACACAATCATCTATAGATCTCAAATCCATCACACACATAAAACATGAGGTCAATAAGAGCTATCATATATATAAATATACCACAAGTCCACAGTACATCTCATAGTCAAGACTGACATATAATAATGTCATCGATGTCATCACAATCTATGACCATCGCATACAAAAATCATCCAATCAAAAAGTACAAGGTCCTAAAAATATCCACTACATCTTTGCACTATCTATCTACCCTGCACCTGTAAAAAACATGGCATCTTGTCATCTACCAAATGAACTCCCCACATTTGATCTCTGTGGAGAATCAGGTATTACTCCCTTGCCTGGTGAAACCCCTGGTGATTCACTGTAACCTCAGGTTCGTGTCCCCAATGACTAGGATGGCGCTGGCCTCTGAGGTGTCTGCCGGGTATAATGGAATGTCCATTGTGCTGGATCAGGAACCACATGATAATATGCAGCCATCCAAAATACTGCCTCTCTCATGCTCTCCTCTCGCTCTGCAACCTAGACCCGAGAAGAATTCTGCTC
>VDFB02271358.1:1049449792-1049490724 GCA_007258455.2 Sequoia sempervirens | reverse complement strand
TAGCCATATTTAGCACCACCTTTTTAGTCAATCTTTGCATTTATCTCTTTTTACATTTCCCCTCCTTCCCATGTGAATTTTTAATTCACATTTATTTATCCTAGATTCTATGTGAATTTTTAATTCACATTCTATCTTCTAAGGCTTCTAGAATCTTGGACTTGTCACATCATCTACATGTGACCAAGTCCCACCTTTTTGGAGCTCACCTTTTATCCTTTAGACTCACCTAAGAATGTGAATTTTTAATTCACCTTTATATCTCCAACCACCTCTCTTTTTCCCATAGAGATTTTTGAGGAATTCCAAAATTCCTCAAATGTCCCTTTCATTCTCACTTGGGGACAATAAATCCCTTTTTGAGGAAATCTTCTCACTCCCCAAGGTACTTGGAAGGTACTTGTCCTTCCTACACCTCATGTACCTTTTGGCCACCTCACTTACATCTCATCTCCTCTTAGCCACTTCACCATCCACATGTCAAGATGTGAGGTTTTGTGAGTTCTGAACCCACCATAGCCCTTCATCTTGACCTTGTGGGATGAATCTCAGCCGTTGGATTCTCTAGAGGATTCAAATTCTTCTATAAATACTTCCTCCTCAAGAGAATTTTTAACACTTTTTCATTTGAGCAACCTTATGCTGTCAATTTGTATTTTCAAGCATTCACTATCATTTAGCCATCCACTTTGATCATCTTGCATATTCAATCTTGCATCTAGCTACACCAAAAGACATCCAAGGAGCACACAAATTCATCTAAATCAAGGGCCAACCAAGGAGTCTTCAACAGCAAGGAAGGTATAATCGATTTGCATTTTATTTCATCTATTTTCCTTGTTTTATCACTCTTTAGGCTAATCTATGAAGTGTTCTTAGTATTTTTTCACTTGCATTTTTAGTTATTTTGCACATTAGAATAGGGTAAAATTTCAAGGTACACACCTTGAATGGGAGGCATAAGGATTGGTGGTAATAGTAGGTAGTCTTTTATTAACTGAAAGGCCTCTTGGCATTTATCTGTCCACACAAAAGGGATTCCCTTGCGCATAAGATATTGGAATGGTTGACACTTGTCGGCCAATTGTGCTATGAAGTGCTAAATAGATTACACCCTACCTTGTAATGTCTAGAGTTCACTTATTCCTTTGGGAGGAGGCATGTCCATGATGGCTTTGAATTTGGCTGGATCAACCTCAATGCCTCTTTGAGAAAATATGTATCCCAAAAATTTTCCAAATGTTACACCAAAAACACATTTCGTAGGATTCAGTTGGACTTTGTATTCTTCCAGTCTTTTGAAAATTGTGTCTAATACCTTCAAATGGTCTTTTCTTGTCATTGATTTAGCCAAAAGGTCTTCCACATAATCTTCCATTATCTTATGCATCATATCATGAAATATTGTGGTCATAGCCCTTTGATACATGGCGCTTGCATTTTTAAGACCAAACGGTATGACATTCCAGCAGTATGTACCCCAAAAGAAAGTGAATGTTGTTTTACGTTGATCTTCAAGGGTGATACAAATCTTATTATATCCTGAAAAACCATCCATGAGGGACAACATATTGTATCCTGTTGTGAGGTCGATGATGATATCTATATTTGGTAGTGGAAAATTATCTTTTAGACATGCCTTGTTTAAGTCTCTAAAATATGTGCAGACACGGATCAATCCATTTGGCTTTGTTACTAGCACCAGGTTAGATATCCATTCAACATAATCAATAGACCGTATGAACCCAGTGTCTAGAAGTTTCTTCAACTCAGCCTTGACTAATAGAGCGACCTACGGATGCATTTTGTGTAGCTTTTGTTTAACTGGTTTGGAATTTGGAAATAATGGCAAATGGTGCAAAACTAGTTTTGGGTCTAGTCTCGACATGTCCGCATAGGACCATGCGAAGTTGATTTTACGTTTGGAAAATAATTTATGAAATTCTAGTTTCCCTTCTTTAGTCAGGGATGCAACAAAGAGGACCATTTTGGGATCTTTTGTGGTTGATATGTTGTCTTCTATGGTGTCCTCTATGAGCATAGCTAATTTCTCTTGAGTTACAGGGAGAAAGTATAGTCCTCCATCTTTGGGTGCCTCATAGAGGTTTTCACCCATAGATACATCCTTTGTTTTTACTTTTTTATCGTCAGAAGGTGCCTTTCAATTTTCACCTACAGACGTTTCATTTTTTTCTTTATTCTTATTTTTAATTTTACGATTGGAGGACGGAGCAGTCTCATTGAAGTAGGCTCCATAGTCTAGGTCAATGGTGAATCCTACCTTGTGATCACTACTGGGTATGCCCTCACGTAATCCCATAAATTCTATGATGGCCTCGTCATTCTAAAAGGTATCCAGGACTGGTGGGCCTTGTTGGTCCCAATCGATTAATTGTGGATAGACTAGGGAAATGTGATTGTTATTGTTGGTGAATTGATGGGAGGATGCAAAAAGCATGCAAATGGATTGAAAGATATTGTAGATGAAATTATCATCATCCAATTCCACATCATACTCGATCCAATATTCCCCTTTGCTTGTTTCATATTTGTTGTCAAAGTAGGGGACAAAGGTATCAGAGTCATGAATGTCAGTGTCATGTGGTAATTCAAATGGATCTGACTAATGGTTATTAGATTTAGATGGTGGGGCTTGTACTTCATGGGGAAGGTAAATGGGACTATGACTATTTGGTGGTTGATCAATTTTAAATGTTTTTCAAAAATTTTGTTCAGAGGTAAGCTCCCCAGTTTCAATGAACAAATCATTGAGACAACAATCACTTAAGGATCGTTGGGAGCCAAATTCCCACTCTTGGGAGTTAGTTTTGGTAAGGGATTCTTTGATGGTCTTGACACTTTCTGAAGCATGCATCCGCTCACTTGAAAGTCCATTGGTATGTCGGTCATCATTTTCGAGTAATCCATACGATAATCCAAGATACTTTGGTATTTTGAAAGATTATGTGGGCTCTCTTCGTCCAGTTTTATTTTTGCCTAGGCCACTAGTTCCATCATATTGCTTAGCCTTCATCATGTCATATCCCTTGCCATATTTCTTAACTGGTAATGGGGGTAGGTCTGCCATTTCTTTATAGTGCCATCCTGTAATATCGACAATTTCCTCATTGCTCATGTATCCCCATTTGATGAGAGCCATTTTTTGTGGAACTTTAAGAATTTCTTTGGGTTCCATTCTAAAACATGGTCTACCATAGATCTTTGGTGACTTGGGTATTGTTGTGATGCTATACACCATATGCAGTTTGAATTCTCCACAGCCTAGGTCCTGGATCTTGATAGTGGGCTCAACCTTAGGAAGTGTGGAAGATGGTGGCATGGTGGAAGATGTGGATGGAGTGGATGCGGATGATGATGTGAGTGTGGATGGGTCAATGTACTTGGAAGTGGAAGAGCCATGAGCTTGTCGGTTGATGGGCACTCAATTTTCAGAAATACCCCTTAGATTGGTACAATATTGAAAAGGGTCAGGGTCTCCATATATGGCGATTTATGTGCCGTCAAATGGGAATTTTAAGCATTGGAGATATGTGGAGGGAAAAAATTTTAGGGCATGAATCCATGGGTGATTGAGCAAGATGGTGTAAGGTAACTCTAGATCTAGGACCTGACAAGTTGTATCCACAATGACTGGTCCCACTCTGATAGGAAGAGAAATAACGCCTCTAGAAGAATGTTCTTTGTCATCATATGCTTTATGACTATGCTCTTTGTAGGGTCTACGCATGCATCAAAAAATCCTAGAGCCTTAACCAGTTTTAAGGAGCATATGTTCAATCCTGCTTCACCATCTACTAAAACTCTTCTGACCTTGTGTTTATGGATGAAAGTTTCAAAATGTAGTGCATCGTTATGGTTGGTCTGAGGTGATGAATAATCCTGATAAAAAAAGGTGACGTGGTGAGGTGTAGTGAGGTATCCTACCGTGGTCTCAAATTGGTTGACATTAATATCCTTAGGGATGGATGAATCTTACAGGGTTTTATCCAGTATAGCCTTATGCATGGGAGAAATGTGAAGCAGATCAAGTATGGAAATCTACGCAGGGGTTTTTCCTAATTGATCGATAAGATTAAAATAAATTTTAGGTTGCCACTACTTTGTGGATGAGCCAGGTTGTGATTGCCGAGGGGATGGACTAGGTATGGTGATCTTAGGTTTCCTAGTAGGAGGTGGACCAGCTATGGTAATATTTTTGCTTCGAGTAGTAGCATTGCATTGAGGTTCTCTTTTGACTATGATGGTATTGACACACTCATTATTAGTTCAAACATTGTTTATAGTAGGTCCACTAGAATAGTCATACTTGGTGCAGGTGTAATTGGATTGAGTATTGTTTGTCTTAGGACCTGATGTGGAAGCGTTATTAGAACTATGGTCTTGCAGTGGGTTCTTATGAATGGTATGGTTGGAATTTGATGGAAATTGTGGCCCACCCAATTTGATTATTTGACTCTCAATAAGGTCTTGCACAATATTTTTGAGTTGTCAACAAGATGATGCCTTATGTCCTTTAGCCCGGTGGTACTCACAAAAAGCATTATCATCCCACCATGATGGTTTAAACTACCCTGGGTCATATGGTTTAGGTTATCCAAGGGTGATGAGACCAGTTTGGAGGAGCTTTTTAAGGACATCCTCAATTGGTTCTCCCAACACTGAGTATGTTTGTCTTTTTGGGAATTGTCTTGTTTGGCAGAATTGTCCTTGACCTTGATTGTTTTGACCATTTTGGTTGTTTTGGGTGGTATTTGTGGGGGGTGTCAGTATCATTGTTGGTTTGTTTTGTGATGGAACCCCTTTCAGAGCCAGTACAAGACCCATAGTGTTGACAACCTTGACATCAACAAAACCATCATTGGTAACGTGTTTATTTTTGACCCAGTACTTATTCTTGTCAGGGGGAGGATTTACAGTTGTGTTTTTAGGACCATATTTTGGATCTCCTTTTGCAATAAGAGCTTTCTCATCTTGGACACCCTTTTCAACTAGGTCTGTGAAAGTTGTGCAATAATGCACTTGCAATCCATATTTTAAGGGGCATAGAAGTGTTTGAACGAACATGTCCACCTTTTCCTTTTTGGGTATGTCAATGTGACAACGACTAGCTAGAATTCTCCATTTTTGGAAGAATGGGATGAATGTTTCACCAACGTCCTCTTGTGTAAGAGTACATAAGCTAGTAATAGAGGTGTCCATGTCAATTTTGTATGAGTAATTTTTTATGAATTTGTGTTTAAGTTCATCCCATGTTTTGATATCCTTTTGAGTGGAGAACAATTGAAGGGCAGGACCTACAAGACTTTTAGAAAAGAGCCTCATCAAGTACATTTGATCATAGGCGACATCCATATAGTTGGTTGTGAATTATTGGACATGTTCGATAGGGTTTGTCTTTCCTTTGTATTTGGTAAAATTTGGTTACACATATCCTGAAGGAAATGGAGGAAAGGGATATAAATTGTTTTCCCTTATGTTTAGACATGGAATTCCACATTAACACCATGTCTCCTATTTGAAACTTTCTTGGAGATGCTTTCTTGTCATACAAGTTCTTGACCTACAATTGCAACTTAACATTTTTTCTTCTAAGCGTCTCTTCTCATCTCATCCACCTCCATCAAGGCATCAATTCGATGTTACATCTCATCACATACATCATTATATTCTTGGAAAAAATTATATATTTTCATAAGATTGCTCTGAGGAAATCTTGCTGCAATACCATAGACCAAATCAAATGGAGCATAACTAGTGACTTTCTTGACTATTACCCTATCTACCCATAAAGCCAACTTCAACTTGGAATCCCAAGCTCTCTTGTTTTTTTCTCAATGATCCTTTTAATGATCTTCATCAAGCTCTTATTGCTTGAATTTTCCTTGTGGGTGGTATGGTGAAGAATAGGAAACCTGAATCCCATGCTTAGAACAAAAATTAGTGAATTCTTCAGACCTAAAGCACATTGTATTGTTTGAAAAAAAAAAGGGACTCCAAACCTGGTTAGTATGATATTCATCAAGAAAACAATGAGTACCTTACTTGTTGCTATTTTTGTTGGGATTGCTTCCACCCATTTAGGAAAGTGATCTGTAGCAACAAAGATCCAAGAGTGACCTCCATTAGAATTATCTATTATTTCTCCAATAAAATCAATGCCCCACTATTGAAATCATGCTTGGATTGCAACTAGTCTAAGTGGTAAATTACCTAAGAATTTTAGCTTCCCAGAGATCCTCTAACATGCATCACATGTTCTCACAAGTTTGTGAGCATCCTTGAAGATTTTTGGCCACCCAAACCCAACTCTTAAGACCTTGTAATTGATGGTCTTAGCCAACACACTCCACTATGCATTTCAGTTAGCAACTTAGAAGATTTGGCATTATCAACACATTTCAACATGACACCATCTAGATTTCTCCACCATAGTTCACCATTTATGATCACATACTTGATATCCTATAACTTGAGAGTCTTCTCATTTTCTATCAACCCTTCAAGGAATTGCATCTTCTATAAATAATAGAAAAAATTCTTGTACCAATCACACTCTTGCATATCACAAATATGCAACCTATCAAAATATTCCTCTTGATTTATTTGATTGGCATCCAAATTTTCTTCAACCATTCACTTAGCTAACCCTTGACCTCTCACCAACTTGGTGATTTGGATATCAATGTTAAACTCTTGTATCCTATTTATCCATCTACATCTCCTATCTGTGACTTCTTGCTAGGTGAAAATGTCTCTAATAGAAGCGATGGGGACATATGAAACAACTGTATGTCCCACAAGATAGGTTCTAATTTTTTTTATAGCCTTTACCAATGCATATGCTTTTTTTTCAATCAAATAATATTTAATTTATGTAGCTTGAAGAGACTTGCTAAAAAATGCAATGGGATTCTCAAAACCTTCTTGATTCTTTTGTAACAAGAATACAACTATAGTGTGGAATGATGCAAATGAGAAAATTTGTAGTGGCTTGGAGAAATCAAGGGTCCTTAGGACCCGGTCCTCCTTGATTGTTTGCTTAATTGCTTGAAAAGATTTACTTAGCTCTTCAATACACTCCACTTTCTCACCCTTCTTCAACATCTTTGATATGGGGAGAGTGATTTCTGCAAAATTAGTAACAAACCTTCTTAAAAAATTAATCTACCCAAAGAATGATTGAATTCCCTTCACATTCTTTGGATGTGGAATTCTGTCAATGGAAGCTACCCTCTCAAGGTCAATTCTCACTCCTTCCTTTGACACAATGTATCCCAATAACTTGCCTTTAGAGACCCCAAAGGGACACTTCTTTGGGTTAAATGAGATCCCATATTCCAAGGCCTTGATGAAAAATTTCTCTAGGTACATACAATTATCTTCTTTCTTGGAGTATGTTGTCAAATCATCTTGATAGATTGCAAAAAACAAGTCAATAAAATCAGAAAAGACTACATCCATAGCCCTTTGAAAAGTTGCACCTACATTAGTCAAGCAAAATGACATTCTAACATAAACATAGGTGCCCCATGAATTAGTAAATGAAGTCTTACTCCTTCACTTTAACTTGATTATAACTAGAAAAACCATCCATCATGGACAAGAGCTCACAACTAGTCACCTTCTGTAACATGGCATCCATGTTAAAAAATGGATAGTTGTCCTTTAATGATGATACGTTGAGGTTCTTGAAATCAATGCCTAGTCTGATGTCACCATTCTTTTTCCTATTTGGCACTAGATTAGACACCCAAGATGAGTGCCGTATAGGCTTAATTATGTCAACATCCATTAGCTTCACTAGCTATTCTTGCATTTTGGTGCTCAGGTGGGATTGATAGGTCTTTGCTTTTGCTTGAAAGGTTTTGCATCTACTTTTAAGGGGATTTCATGCTGAAACAATTCCTCCCTGTATGCCTTCAAGTCATCATAAGACTAGGAAAATACATGCCTATACTTTCTCAGCAAAGCAATCAACATTTCTTTAATATTGGGCTTCATTTTCTTTCCCACATAAACTTTCTTAGGAGCATTTCCACTCCCTAATTTCACCTCTTCTAAATCTTCTAGATGAGTGGAAGATGTCTTGGCATTGATTTTATCTTGGTTGTCAAAGACTCTTTCTAAAGAAACAAGGCCTTTAGGGATCTTATTTGTCTTTAACTAGATGACTTCATTACCAAAGATTGTATCTTTTCCATCCACTGTCTGTACAAATGCCCCAAAATAAATCTCTTGAATTTCATACCCATCTACACATTTTAAAAATCTTAAGATATCTTCATCACCATTGAAGACTTGTCAATTTTTTATATTGTTAGGGATTGAAGGCCTTGTTTGCACCTCCACTTTGGAAATACCAGCAAAACTTATATCATCAGGCTTGAGTGTAATGTTTTCTAGAAAATATACCACTTGGTTTTGGCCTCTTTCCATCCAATCAATTCCAAAAGCATCAAATTGTTCTATGGAGTCCCAAATGACATTCTTATACTACTTCAATCTCTTATTCTTTGATGTAAATCTAGATCTAACTTGGTATATAACCAATTCTGAATCACCAATCACTTTCAGGTTCTTTATCCCATGTTTTCTGCTAGCCTCAACCCCAACAACAAGGCTTCATATTCTGCCACATTGTTTTTACAAATAAATGACAAGGTGAAGGAAAACTTGAATGTATTGCCACTGGGTGAAACCAATAATTGTTGGCAAGAGACATTGCAAATATTTTTAGGTGTTGTCATTGATGGCAACCCTTTTCAGGTAGTGGATCCACACATCATCATTTGCTCATATCGGCAGATAGATTGGATATCAGTGGTTAGTTGTTTGGGTAGAACATAACATCTGATAGTTTCATGTTCTTCAATTCATATGCAAATTTTCTGTTAATATTTTGTGTTGTGGATCTCAGGGAGTGTTGTTTGATGCATAATATGTGTTATCCATAATTCTTGGTGCCTCGTATCAATTTGGGTGGAAGATAGAAGGTCTGGTAAACTAATTTTTTGTTTATCATTGTATGAAGGCTGACTCGGTGAATATAAGGTGTCACGAATATTTGAGGAGTTATTGTTTAAATATTTTTGTGTTTGTACATTTTGTTTTGGGTTCTCACTATGTTGTGGCTGACTCTTATGGATGCACATTGATTATTATGAATGATTTGAGTTGACAATTTGTGAATATTTCTTACCTTGTTGAGGCCGACTTGAAGTGATTAAATTATTAGTAGCGAATATATTTAAGTGATCAATTATATCATTTTGGTGTGTGTTTGATGTGATTTAATGTATGTTGTGAATGTCAGAAGGCCAGTAGAGTGATTATGCACATTTTCACTTGTGCATTAAGGATTTTTTGTGAAGTGAATTAAGGCAAAACAGAGCGAAGTGGAAAATCAATCAGAAGGTCCTAAATTCGACTGTTGAGCCTAACTATAACTATATGAAGAATTTGTAGATGCTACTCTCTCAGTTCAAATCCTTGGAAGTATTCCAAAATTTTGTAAGGTAGTGAGACTTTCTATTTTTGAGCAGTGAGCTCTAGGCAGTGCACCTAAATGCAATTGCATTCCCATTTTGTATTCTTTTCTTTTGAGTATACTCAAAAAAATATTATGGATTAACCTCCACCGTGGTTTTTCCTGTAACAAGGTTTCCATGTAAAAAATACTTGTGTTATGGTGTTGTGGTTATTTGTCTTATGTGCATGCATCTTTATTTTGGTTGAATGTTATCAACACTTTAAGAATTAGATTAATAAAGTTAAAATTTGTACAAAACCGATTCACCCCCCCTCTTAGTGTTGCTTGATTCCAACAATAATATCCTTGCATTTGATCCTTCCTTGGATCTTGCACCATCAAAATACATGGTCCAAAGATCATTATTATCAAAAAAATTCCATCTCCTTTTCAATAAGTGCATGTTGCTTGTCATTTTCCCTTGGAAACTCTTCTATCTTGAAATAATTGATGTCAATATCAACAAAGTGGATTCTATCATCTTTAGGAGAAAGTTCAATCATGTGTTGGACCCTTGATTATCTAACCAGTTTGATATATTTTCCATCAATTAGGAAGGTGGAAAAAGACATATCACACTACATACTGCCCCCCATGGAGGCACTCCATCTTCTTGACAACAATATTCCATAATTTGGTGGAATGTCTACCACTGTCACACTCATTTTAAATTCCTTTTCTAGAATTGTGGCTAGCCTATATGGGAGTTCATTGATTACACCAATTACAAGGGCTTCCCTAGAATCCATGGCATAACATTTTCTATGAGCACTATAAATCTTAAATCCAATCTGTTTCATAATCTTAACTGGCATAATGTTATTAGAGGCCCCTGAATCAATCATACAATTCTTCAAGAACTTCCGATCAACAATCAAAGTTACAAATAACAGATCTATATTACTAGGACAAATAGTTATTGTATTTCCTAGGTAAATGTAAGAGATATCAATAATTATCCCCTTAACCTCCTTTTCTTTTAATTCCTTTCCACTACTTTGGGTGGAGTAGATGCCATCGATTCATTACAGGCTGTAGTAGCACCATTGATAAGGGCTATTACCTTTTGTTTATGCTCATCAATCCTCATTTCAAGTAAGGGGAAAAAAACCTTTACTTGTGAAAGCAATTGAAACATATCAACATGAGTATACTTAGGTAGCTCGATTGGTATCATACCTTGTTTAGTGTTTCTTTCTTTTTGTTGTCCACCTTTCACTTCATCTTTGAGTTTGGCATCCTTCTTCTCAGGTTTAGGATTCTTATTTTGTGTCTTTACCTTCATAACAAGTGATATGACTTCCCCATCTACCTTTGGTTTTTTGGTCTTCTTCACCCAAATTTTGTCTCCCTTTACTTCCTTGTCCTTAGCCCCATCCACTTTATTATTAGCCTTGGGCACTTTGTCTTTTGTATTTTTCTCCTTGATGAAGAGGCTACCAACATTACCTTGATCTCCATCTATCATCCTATTTATGAGGTAGTAGGAACCTCTTTCATGTGCTACCGAGGATACTATCAATTTTGAAATTTCCTCATACAAGGCCCTCCTTAATGACACATCATCCTCAGTTGTCTCCAAAGTGTACACTTCATGATCATCCTCATTCTCTTCATCAGGGAGAACCTGCTAGTGCTATGCATTGGATATATGCCTTTAACCGTCCATATCAATTTCATGGGACTCCTCATTAGATCAGCAATGATTACAAGTAAAATCAGACCTACTCATGATCACATTAACTTCAACATCATCATCATGAGACTGATCATAATATTATGATGCGCGTTGTTCAACTTCCACCAATTTTTTAACCACACACTAGTGAGGAGAGTGAGGCAATTAACAAACCATGCACCAAGGGGTTCCATCAGTAAAATTTGTAGAATGGTTTTGCAAAGGATTAGTTGTGACCTGATGTTGTGTGTTTTTCTGATTATTGTGGCTTTCCATTCTACCAATTAGTTTTGCAAGGATAATCCTAGAGTCTTGGGGGCTTTTAATTCTTCTAGAAATGTTGTTTGTAATTTCCAAGTCCCTTTTCATTTTTTGCAACAGTATACTTGATATCTTTGAGATTTCTCATCACTTTATCCCATCTTTCATCATAAGTAGGATTTGAACTAGAGGTCTTTTCTTGTTTATCTTTAGGATTCTTCAAGATTTTAAAATCATTTCCTCTTCCCACCTTGCCTGAAGCCTTCCTATTACTTTCAATGTGTAGGATAATCCTGAATACATCCCTCAAAGCTTGAGGGTTTTTACCTCTTAGGAGATAACCCATTTTAGAATCAAATGCAGTGCATTAGGTAAAAAGGCACACTAGATCATTCATCCTCAAGTTTGGTGGCAACCTATTCATATCCTTCTGAAATATGATGTTAAAATTAGACACCATTTCATTCTATCCCTTAGTGATATTATTGAATTAATTGAGCATAAACTTGGGGTCATTTTTATCTCCATATTGTTCTCTAATAACTCTCTTAAATTCATCCCATGAGCCAATACTACCATTCGTTAATCCCCTATACCAATCCCTTGCATCCTCTATCAATGACTACATGAATAATTTCATAACCACATCCGCATGTTGTATTTCATAATCATCAAGCAAATTAAGGAATGCTCTTAGGTCATCCTCACTGAATATTGCATTATTTCCAGTGAATTTTCTCAACACAACCCTGATATCATTGTGAATGGGATATGGGCATCCAGGTATCCCATCAAAGCATAGCTTTCTATACCTTTCTAATTGCATAGGTTTCCTATGAAATTGATTCTCTCTTACTTCATTATTCCTACTAGCTTTACCTCCCCCTTTCTTATGATCCATGTTTCTGTTATAAAAATGATTGGGAGTGCAATCCATGTTACTTGTATTGGGAGGCTTAGAATTTGGGGTGGATTGATCTATATGACATGAAGTATTCACATCCATAGTAGGTGTAGGATTTTCTAAGGAACGAGGAGGATCTTGTGAACTAGATGCTATTGCACCATCAACAAGGCATGGAGTTTTCAAGAAATCAATCTTCCTTTTCATCTCAAAATTTGTTACCATAATTTGCATCTTTTCTAATTCCATTTTTAGATCTTCATTCTCCCTCCTTAATTTCTCTTCAACAAATTCTGATTTAGGAGGTAGGGGAGGCTTTTGAGATGTGTATTTTTCATTGATACTCAAATTTTTCATAGGTTGCTTTCCCTTATGAACTGGTGGGTTGGAAACATTAGCTGTAGGGTGTGGAGAAATAGTGCTAGTAACTGTAGACTTAGTCTAGGTGGTGGTATTGGTATCCTTTATAGAGTCAAGTTGAATCTTCTTGTCAAGAATTTTAGATACAACAAAATCTATATTGATTGGTTCAAGTTCCTCTTGGTTCAAGAGTCTCATATGCTCCAATTGTCTTATTAGTGTCTCCCTTTCAATCATGAAAATTGTTAGAACTATAAAATTTTGAAATTTTTACAGTCAATTGCATTCATGAGTTTCAAAAATAAGTTATCATCATAAGTATAAAATTCCCTCCTTGTATTGTCTTGCTTATTTTCTGTCATGTGATCCATTTGAATCCATCTAGTCCTTCACTTTCCATTGTATTACCCATATTGGCAAGATAGGGTGAAAGTCTCCCCGACCTATATTTTTCACTAATGTATATTTGTTGCAAATATCGGCAGGACATTTATTTTGTTTCAGCGATAGAGAAGACTAATATCGGCATAAGAATCATATTCAGGATGAGGTCATAGCGAAATATTATCTCTTTCCGACCAGTGTATGAAAAGATACATCGACGTAGGTTGGGGAATCGATGTAATGTCATAGTGAATTCAATATGCCTTACCAACTAGCACATAGAGGGGTCATTTCGGGAAAAATAATTGGTATCGGTGTGAAGTCATAACGAAATCATATTGTCTCATTGATTGGCTTATGAGCAAACATCTTTGTAAGACTCACATGCATCAGGGTAAGGTCTTGGCGAGTGGCTCCTGTCTTGCCGAACCAAGTTCAAAGGGTTTCATCAAAAAGCTATTGGGGAAAAGCTATGGAGTTTTTCCGACTCAAAAGTTATGCCAATAAAGATATGCATTGGTGGGAGAAGAATTCTTCGACGTAAGTTTCACCGAGATTTTAAAGTTACACTGATAGAGTATTTCAGGGTGAGTCTCACCGAGTAGGAGTAATCTAGAGGAATGGGTTCGGTGAGACATTTGGCATCGATATGAGTCTTTCTGAAGATTCATTGTCTTGCTGATGGATTTATTTTACTAGTAAGATTTATTTTATCGGTGAGAAACTTGATGGTCATGCCAAAGTGTGGTTGCATCAGTGAAAGGGTGATTTTTTTCTCAGCGACTAGAAAATGACTTGAAGAATGCATATCGGTGGGACATAATGAAGTCTATGTAACATCTCCCCAACTCGGAATTGTCACAACAACATGGAAAATAGAAGCGATAGTCATCATTTTGATTCCAAGTGTTGGTAAGAGCACAAAATATCTTAGCGAAAGGTGTAATAAACATTGCAAAAGGACTTCGGCCCAGTTTTGAAAATCTCTCATTGATAGGACATTTGATGTGACAGTGCCAATTTCAAAAGAGCCTTCATTCGTGCTTCATTAATGGCACGACGGGATATAATAGTGAAGGTTTAATCAATGCTTCAGTGCTGAATTGATTACAGAAGAATTAGCAAGGTGAATAGAGAACCTAGACATCCTTCTAGTCTGAGGAGCTCGAGCAGAATACCATAAGTAATTGTTTCTTAGTCTTCCACATTTTTGATTCTATAATTTTGAAAGAATGGAGTCTGCTGGTTCTGGAAAAGCTAAAAGCAGGAAAATTGGTGAGTAGTCAATCAAAAGGAAAGAAACAAAAACTTGATATAGAACAAGAGGGCACTGAACGAAGACTAAATCAGGACCTTATTGACCAGCTACCTGGTTTAGGGCCTAAAGCTAGAAGGTCTACACAACTTAGGGCAGAAGTTGATAAATTGGATGATAAATGCAAGTTCATAGGCGACGTCTGAACTGCTGTAAGAGGGTATGAACTATTCAATTTTCACTATCATAGGAGAAATCATTTTGAACTAGGGGAGGAGACACCAAAGGATAATGTGCCATAGGGAAAACCAGAAAAAGTATCCAGGTTGAGGACTCAGCAGTATGTTTTTCCAACTAGAGAACAAAGTGTTGAAAGTGGTGATGTTGATGCAAGGCATATGGAATATAGATCATTTGTCTCAGATGATGAGTTTATAAATTCCCCAGAATTCAAAGCATTCTTGTATAAGCAGAAGGGGGAGGAAATAAGAGAAAATGTTGATGATGTCACTTCAAGAAATGAGGAGCAATTGCTGGGCCAATTGAGAAAGTGTGTGGATGATTAAATGACAAATATGACTCCTGAAAAAGGGAGGAAAATGTTGGAGAACGCTGGTGTCATGATCTTTCCTGGCCTTAACTCAAACTCTGCATTGGTTTTTGATAGTTTTTTGAAAGACAGTAATGCTACACACAAACTTGACAAGGAAAAGGTAACAGAGGTGTATGCAGGCTCTAAGTACAATACTAATGAAGGATCATTGATGATATGGGCCTTATACCCACCTCACAGGAAATCAGTGATAATTGACACAGAGAAGGCATTTGGCCATGTTATGACCCTAAAAGTTGGGGAGGCTGATCCTATGGCTACTGCAGAAATTAGGGTCAATATTGCAAAATTGAACAAAGCACAAATTCAGTTGTCGATAAAAGAAAGAGAAATGTACAAGGCAAGTAATGAAAGGATGTTGAGGGATAATGATAGACTGAAAGACTTGGTTGGCATTTCAATGGGTCCAACCAAAATGCTCATTCAAGGAGAAAGCTCTCAGGAAAAAGATCATTCGGTAGGATCAAGTGCTTATTCTCAGGGAAAGCATGCTGCAATTGCAGCAATTATCAAGAAGAGGTAGGATAATTTGACATCTTGGTTGAATAAACTGTGGGGAAAATACTCTCATACTCTGGCTACATTAAAAGAGCACACAAGGATGGATGGATGAATTATGGAGAATTTTCATGAGATAGCCCAAAGAGATGCTTCTAATAGTGCAACACTTGAGGTTGTAGATCATATTGTAAATCATCATCAAAACTTCTATGTTGAGCTGCAAGGGGATGAACAGGGGTTGATTGATGCTGCCAAGAAAATTGTGATTACATTCTCTGATGACAAAGGGGAATTGAAAGAAGCCACTAGATGGAAAAGTGAATGTGAGTCAATACTAGATGAAGTCATGAGGCTAGCTTTTGCAGAGGATACAACATTGGATGAAGTGAGCAAGCAGAATGAGGAGATGGTCAAGATGGAAATCACAATCTGGAATGTTGTTGGAGATGCAGACACATACGAGCATCGGGATTACTTGGATCATCTCGCTAAAACTCACATGTGGCTTAATAGAGCTTAATTATTCTCATTATCCTCTATTCTTTTTGTTTTGTAAATATGTGGTATTTTGATTTTTGAAAGGACACATCCTTTTGTATTCTCAATGTATAAATATCTTTTCCGGAAATGAAATAAGGAGCAATAAGTGGAATAGGATAGGGGATAGGAAATATATAGTGTAATACAATGTTTTGCCAGTATGAGACTATGTTGCATGTTTCAAATCATGGAGATATTAGTTGAAATCTAATAATATGATGCAGTAGTTTCTGGTATCAATTGTTTATGGTGTTCATTTAAAGTATTATTGAAGTTATCTCTAGTATGGTGTTTTCTGGTTATTCAAATTGGTGTAACAAGTTTATATCTAGCTTGTCAGTGCACATTTGTTGCATCTGTATGGTTAATTGATTGGTTCTTTCCAGTAAATATTAAACCCTTTAAATTAATCATAGTAATTAGAGAATGTCAATTGGATCACTAAGAAGAACTCGATAATCATAACCTTGCATTTTTATACAAATTATAAACAAAATTAAATGCTAAACAAATTGAATGTCTTCCAGAATGATGTATTTGTTTTAGATTTCTCTTGACTCCACATACCCAATAAGGCACTAGTCTCTGCATTTCACCATTAAGATTCATTCATTTTTCTTTACATCTGTTAACTGAGCATATTAGGTTTTAGTTTTAGCATTGGTATACAATATATACCAAATTTGATTTCATTTTGTCCACTTCCATTTTCCATCATGGACAAATCACTATGAGAAAAGAAGATCAAGAGTCAAGTCTGCCCAATTAAAAAAGGTACACCCACCTAGGTCTAGCAACACCTGAAGAGTAGAAGGTTTAAGCCATTAAACCTTGTCTATTACCCTAAAACGTATCAAGAGATTGGCAGCCTCTTGAGGTACCCTTTACCTACGTTTTTGAGAGCTAACAAAAGTTTTGATTTTCTCCTCTTTCTTTCTCCTTGTTCCTTCTTATCTCAACTTATATTTTAACCTATCTTCTGAGAGCATTGATATCTCCAAAAAATTCATCAGGATTTGGGAGAGTAATCTCTAAATCCAAGGACTCTGCCAGATCTATAAGGTTTTGGACAACATCAGTGGATCTAGTTAGCAACTCAAGTGGTAAGGGAGAGTATTCATTGGATGTAGGAGGGAGAATGCCACCAACAACAACATTGGTAGTAGCAATATTATGATGATGGATCCTACTTCTACTTCTACTTTGTTTGGGTCTAGATCTACGGATACTTACAACATTCTTATTTGTGCAATATTATTCATCCTCATAATCCAACCCTAACAAATTATGCTGACTTTCATGACTACTATAATTTCTTGAAGGAGATTTAGTTGATTCAAGGACAAGATATGGGGTACACTTACTTTTATTTGCATCCTTTTGTATCCATGACTTCTTAGGAGTCTTTTGAAGATCGCCTTCCAACTTTTCCTTTGGATGCTTCTTCATCTAAGCTCTAGTTTTCCTCATCTTTCTTTTGCAATTCCTCTTCTTCAATACTTGATTTCTTCAAATAATGCACATTGTTCCAGAGACTTCAGAGTTTCCACCCAAAATGATTGGGAATTGTAAATAATGATATCAATTATGCAGATCTTTAGAGAAACGTAAAGATTTGTAAACACAAAGAACTCCTAAGCCAACCTTTGACAATCTAAGTGAGAGACTTGCAAGGAAACATAAGGACTTGATACAAATTTAAGCAAATGACCTTTGAATGATAAATGGTAGTAGAATTTGATAAATATTTTCAAAATTTGATACCCCATTTGTGAATGTGTATGACTTTAATTTGCTTGGACAAAGCATACTGGGATAAGTATATTCTTTACAAATAAATCCCCAAAAATGTTGCCAATATGTTGGTGGTTTTTTAAGAACCAATTTGATATTCAAAGAAGCCTATGGTTCATTTGCATATTTCTATTGAGAGATAAATATAAAATCATGCATTTTTTTTACTTTTATACCTAGAAAAAACCTCAAGAGACCTAAATCTGTCATTTCAAACTCTCTTTTCATGGCCTCTTTAAAATAAACAATGAGGAAATCATCTTCCCCAGTAAAAAATAGATCTACATACAAGACATAAATCAAAATCTTATCATTTTCTACCTTGATGTAAAGAGTGGGCTCACCATCACTTTTGATAAAGTCATTGCTCATCAAATATGAGTCAATTTTGGTTATTGGGTTTCTTACACTTGGTTTCTGCTTCAAAGTATTTGTTCTAGTTTTGCTTTGTTCCACGAGTTGTAACATTCCTTCTATGTTTCTCCTAGTGGCCACTGATTTGTCGACTATGGTGGACCTTTGGGTTGGGTCTTTGGATGTTTTCATGATGTTTCTAGCTACTATTCCATTTGCTAGAGGGATGGCGGCTAGTAGAAGTTCCTTGAGATGTTCTCTCTGGTGACCTCATGAACCTTTGAGCTCCTTATGCTTTTTTCTTTAGAAGCATCTCCTTGAGGGAGACGATTTGGGTGAGGTTATTAGGATATTTGTGCTTAGTTTCTACTCCAAAGACTTCGTTTTGTTTCTATTTTTTCCATGGGAAGCAACATTTTAGTTGTGAATCTATTGGAGATCATTAATTTGATGACAATGGTGGAATTTTAGGCTGGATCACTGGATGTCTTCGTTGTGTTTCTTGCTGCTAATCTATTTGCTAGTGGGAGGCCGGTTGTTAGTTCAATTTATTGAGTTGTTCTCTATGGTTCCCTGGTGGGTATTTTAGGTATTCTTCCCTTTGAAATGCATGTTTCCTTTCTTTTCTTTGGTTGTGTGCTTTCACCCCACTTTTTGAGTGCTCTACTTTTTTTCCCTGCTCTTGCTTTTGGTTGTTTCTGTCTTGTTTTTGGACTTAGGGATCATTGGGGTTATGGTATTTTTATTGTCTTGGAGCTACTCATCCTTGCTTCAGTGGGTTTCAAGGTTAAGGTTGTATTTCATACTTTGGACTCCAAAACATTTGTTTCTATGGATTGCTTCATTTTTCTTTGGTTTTCCTTAGTGCATAGGGTGTATGGTCTTTGTTGGAGATCTCCCGCCTTTATCAAATTTTTAGGGTGTTTTTCTTTAACTATCTATGTGATGACAACTATTTTATTTTGTATGATCCTTTGGTGGTGGTGCGGGGTTTTTCTTGCTCTTTTGTTGATAGTTTTGTGCTTTGGTGCCACCAAACAAGATTTTTTCAAGGGTTATAATTTTTGCAGTGCTTATGAATGTTGCTTTGTGTTTTTGCCTCAAGAGGTTTGGGGTTTGGTTAAGGAGGTGGCAGTTTTGGCCTCAAGTGGAGTTTCTATTGAAGCTATGGTGGATATGCTAAACCTATGGTACAAGGTTGCTTTTGAGGCCCTCTTTGAAGGATTGTTGGTTCCTTTTGTGATAAGATTGTAGATAGCCTTCAAGGGTGTTGTGGCTATTATTGAAGCTATGGTGGATTTGCTCAAAGTGTGGTTCAAGATTGCCTTTGAGGTCCTCTCTGATGGATTGCTGGTTCCTTTTGTGACAGATTGCAGATAGTCCTCAAGGGTGTTTTGGACTCTCTTGTTTCAAGAATCTCTTTGGTGGGACAACTTTCAAAGTTCTTGTTGAAGGCTCTGATTTTTTTATTTCTTTCAGTTGCTAAGCGTTCTCTCTCTACTGGAGTGTGTGTTTTCCTATTAGCTCTTTATATTGTGTCTCCTATGGAGGTGGAGTCATATCCTTTTGAGGTGGAGACCACTCCTATGGAGGTGGAGATGGGTTCTGAGGGTTTTGTGATTGGATCATGCTTCTTCTATAGGTCTTCTCCCTTGCTACTCCAATTGAGGTGGAGACCCTTCCTATTGAGGTGGAGTTTAGGTTTGCTGGGGGGTATATGCAGCAGTGGATTGGGTACTCTTAGTAATTTCTCCTATAGAGGTGGAGAGGAAAATTGGTTATTGGAGAGGCTAAGTTATGGTTATGAAATTTGGTTTTATGAGAAACAGGTTTGTTGCTGGCTGGTTGTTTTAAAGAGTGTGGATGGTCTCAAACTTTCTAAAAATGCTAATATTTTGGTGGTCTTTCCCACCCTAGGAGAGGTGGTTGTTACCATTGAAGCTGGCCTTGATTGGAGGGAGTTCATCTCTCAGATTGGTGACTATGGGGATTTGTTAGCGGCTGCCAATTATTGGCATTGTTCTTGTTTTGTTTCTTGATATGTCTGCCCTGCTCTTTTTATTGTTTTGTTTTTATATTCTGGACTGCTATTTCCAAATAACTCTATTATGGTTTTGGACTTGTTGGTATATGGTGGACCTAATAAATGGTCTTTGTGATTTTAAGAACTCTAGCATTAATCTCTAGTTTTTGATTAAGTATAGTGGTTCTATGGTTACTATTCTGTTATTTGGCCTACATGCCACCCTGGACATGCTATTTTTTATTGTTGGCTAGTGGAGCTATTTTATCCACCTTGTTTTCTTTTTTAAGTTTTGGCTTTAACCATGGGATCAGGGTCCTTCCCTTGCTAATCTAATACAAAACATTAGAAAAATTGGAAATTTTAATTACGTTTGTTTCCCAATTGGAGAAAATTCACTGTGCACAAAATGAGACACTTGGAGCAGGATTTTTGTGTCTAATCATAATCAATTATTTAGAACATGGGATTCAAATCAAAATTTTCCCAACCTTCAAAATTCAGATACCTCCTTTGTAAACTGGCCCCCGAGACACGTTCATTGCACCCAAAATACATTAAAATAATGTATCAAATGACCTCTGTTATTGATGAAAATAGAGTTGGAGATATTTTAGACCAAAATGAGAAATTGGTTTCCCTTAGAATTTGAAAATTTGAAACTTTTTGGGACACCAATTTTGGCCCTATCATCAAAAAAGGATTAATTAACCCATCAAAACTCATCTAGGAGGTGCGAAACTAAACAAATGTGTTGCCATATCTACCAAAAAACATTCTACCAAATGGATTTGCAAGATGAGCTTAGAGTTGTAAAATATTAATTGGCAAAGAGGGCCTCCAAGGCATATTTGATAGGAAGTAGGCCTAGATTCTGTTGACACATTGAAAAGATATAGGCACTTCAAATTTGCAAAATTTGAAGGTGCCATTGGTGGCCCTTTCTGGGGATGTCTGTTCCTCAATGAACAAAGCGAGATCTCAAAATATTCTAGCGGAGTAGATCAAGTGCCAAAACCATTGAGCAACCTGCAACTATCTTTATTCAACTTTTCAAACCTCATTCAGTGGCCCCAAGCCACCGAATGAAAAAGGAGAATCATTATTTTCCTCTATCAAACATAAATCTATTAAAGGAGTTGATATCCTTCAACCCATACCTACCTCTGTCACACCACAACAACATGAGTAACTTCTTGCCTGTAACAAGTGTCAAGCTACCTTTGAACTAGTGAGAACTTGCTCCATGTTTAGTTTGACTATCACATGGCAACCAAATCACATAGGCCACATCACTACCACTCATTTCATTTTATGATTTCATATCAAGTGACAAAATATGAGGATAATGACCAAGACTATATGAAGACACAACCTTACCACATTTACTAACCCCCTCACAATTTTTAGGATCAGAAAAGATATCACGCCTCAGAAATATTTTGTAATCCTTCTGTGTATTAAGTGAAGAATTCTCACAAAATTGTAACTTCGTCAATTGAATTGCATCAGAGGTGAGTTTATCATCATCCCAACAACACAACCCATTCATATTACCATATGTCTCAATGTCTTGAAAACAAAAATTATTAACATCCCAAATAATATTTTGCACTTCAAGTTCATGAACAAGATTGTTAGGAATCATCATGTTATCACATAAAAAGGCTTCAGGTACATGTTCATATGACTCAAAACCTTTGTTTGCAACAAAACCCTCATAGTGAGGATTAAAAACACATTCAATTTTGCAAAGGGTATCACATTCAACATTACCTATTGCTACATCAACATGACAATCTAAAGCATACTGCTCATGAGAAATACTATGAGTTGTAGATGTAGAAAATATATCTTCATATGCATCCATGTGATTGACACAATCACATTCTTCAAGTGAAAACTCATCACAAAAACTATCATTAGCTGTACTAATGTTTATCTCTACCTTTTAACTTTCATGTACAATTACATTCATGCTATCATCATGCAAAAATTCAGTAAAAACTTCAGAATCAGAAAAAGGAATGGAAGGAGATGAAGCATCAAACAAGAAAAGCTTTCCATGTTCACCACTTATATTTGTTGTACAGTTTTCACACACACACCTCGTTGAAGGTAGGGACCCTCTTTCACTTTGGTTTTGGTGTCTTGGCCCTTTCATTTTGAGGTTTTATCTTACTTTGGCATGTGCTTAAATGTTTATTTTGATTGCCTAAGTGGTTCCCCTAAGTTATTCATTGAAGATCTTTAGTTTTGAGGTAAGTTTGGGTTTTCACTGAAGTTCGAGACTTTCCACCCAGGCCAGATTTTCTCAGATCCTACTCAGACTCGGGCTGAGCACTATGGTTCAGATATTTTCAGTCTTTGTGGAATTCTGCGTGGGCTAGATTTTTCCAAAGTTCATCTTGTCATTAGGTTCTTGGTTTTTTCTGGCTATCTTGTTGACTACATTTAATGTCGTCTTTACCATTGGAAAGCGATGTATTTAATTGATCTCTGATGACTTTTATGCCATTATGCTTTGTTGTTTGTCATCGATTGAGCTAAGGAGTGCATTCTTGGAAGTGTTCAATTTGATCTGAGTTGGTGAATTGTTTGATTTGAGTGATGATTTCCTATGCATTGCTGTTGATTGTCTTCGCTGCGTGCCATTAAATTGGTATTTGCTGCCTCATTCAATTTTTGCTACATCAAATGGTATGTATTCGATTGCCCTACTTTTGATTGATGAATGATTAGCATTGCCTTGGCATTTTTGGTTTGCTTGGGGTTTAATTCTCTACATTATTTGAACATTTTCATGGCTAGGGTTGCATAACATTGTTTGATTTATGGTCTCCCAAGTAATTTATGAGTTTGTGTGTTTCTTTGCATAATGAGGAGTCTTGCTTGAGAGTCGTGATTTCCCCTAATAGTCACTTAGTAGTTGAAATGCCTGAATCCTGAGCTTTCCTGTGCATTAATGGCAGATTTGTAGAATTTGACTTAGGGCATCACCATTTATCTTTAGTCCGCTTTTGAATTGGCCTAGAATTTTAAGAAAATCTATGAAGGGCCCATACCAAACTCATCTCAGGCCTAGATTCTTGAAAATTTATAATCGATCCATTTGTCTGAGTGAAATTGTCATGTAGTGTCGCAGTTCGGGTTTCGTCCTCAGTCTGAGATTTTTCGTCTCTGGCGGATTTTCCTGATCTCCTTTGATTTCTCAGAATTCGTATACATTAAATTTTTTACATTATCCGCGAATTTCCTTTGGATCCGGATTTTCCCAAAATCCTTGGCTCCCTATTTTTTCCAAAATTTGCAAAGTGCCTCTGCCTTCATGGAAATCCATCCCTGGTGGATTTTCTCGAAATTTGATGGAATATGAAGGAATTTGAAATAGCGTGATGTGTTAATGGATGACTATGCATTTTATTATTAGTTCATGCTATCTTTAGATCTCTCATGCTGTTTATTGATTAATAATGACCGGATTAAGTTGCTAATCAGTGTTTTCTTGTTTATTCCACTAGAATCCGTCTGGCCTGGAATTTTTTGAAATTCCTCCCTGGCTTGGATTCCACGGATGGTCCTAAAACCCAAAGTTTAACATGATCATTCTATATGAGTTTTAATATGATTTAATGATGATTTTTATTGATTAACCTTTGTTGGTGTGATCTTTATTATGTTTCCTTTGTCAAGTGCAGGCCGAATCTAGCAAGATAACCACTGGAAAGGCTAAGGGTGACATGGAGGTATCTTCCATATCCAAAGTAGAAAGAATAAAGATGGACATTAAGAGCAAGATTCCAGAGAGTAAGATCACTTTTGTCTAGTCAAAGGTAACTATTACCAATGTTGGACTATGGGACTATGAGGAGTTCAAAGGCAGAATGGCAGCATAGGATCTTCCTCTAGTGGTTAAGTGGATGTTAGAATCAGGATTGGCACATGTAGTTGGTTTCCCCTCCATGGTGCAGTGTTATGAGCTAGTCCTTGAGTGTTCTGGGCACTATGACAGTGATACATAGAGAATAATTGGTCCTCAAGGGAGGATTATGGCGAATCTCAACCCTATTTCCATTGCTCAAACTTTCGATATGCCAGATAGATCTCATGTGGTGGCATTCAACATGAATGCAACTAAGGAGTACTATGAATAATAGACTGTTAAATCTCAACAACTTATCAATTCTTGGCTAGAGAAGCCTAAGTCTCATTATTCCAAACTGCCTAAGCAGTTATTCATTGCAAAGTTCAAAAAGGAGTATTATGATGCCATCACTCTTCTTAGCAGGGTGGTTGGATTGAAGAATACTGGTGTGCGAACCCAAGCCTAAGTACCTACAAAACAACATGATTAAACAAGTTAAACAAGGAAATGCAAGCCCAAACATGGATTCCCCATGAGATTCATTAACATAACTCAAATTAGGATGAAAATGATAAAAAACACTATGAAATCATAAAACAAGATTGAATCCTAATTAAGTAAGCAAACTCTTAATCCCATGGGGGAATTGGTGCCAATTTGATGTGAAAATTGGCCCTTTCCAAATCCCTAAGATGCAAGTTTGATGATTGTTGGAGAGTGTTGATCCACTTTGATGATGAAGGTGAGAGCTCCAAGCCAAAAAAATCTGCAATAACCTAGCTAAGAACTCAAATGATGAATGAAAATGGCTAAGTATTTTAGCATAGTAACTTTGCTTGGAATGTGGATGATGAAATGAGGAGAGGAGATCTTCATTTATAGGATTTCAAGATGGATGAAAGCCCAAATTTGAGCAATGTGGGACTGAATTTCATCCAAGGATATGATGCCACTGGTCAAGCTATGAATGGATGATGGTTGTGCAAGATTTGGGGTTTGTGCCAATAAATGCCAATATTTGAAATTCAAATTTGTTGAAATGACATGTAAGAGGGAAGGGAAAATGCAATAAATGCCACTTGGCTCAAGGCAAAGGACATGTAAGATGAATTTATTGCCTTGTTGGATGTACATGTTGACTTGGAATTTTTGAATTCAAATTGAGAGAATATTCCAAAAGGATGCCATGTGAGGGAAAATAGGGATTTAATAAATGAATTAAATCTATTTTCATGTGCAACTTGCATTATCTAGAGGATGTGACATGAGATGAGGTTAAATTAATCAAGGGTTAATTAATTTAAGGAGATTAAATGATGTGACTTATTTGACTCAAATTTATGGATTTATTTAAATCAACTAAGAGAGGAATATGATAAAAGGCTAATTAAATAAATATTTTGATTTATTTAATCAAAAGGGATGGTGTTAGATTAAATCAAATAAGGTTTTAATTTATTTAATTTAATGGATAGACTTTAGAGATTTAATCAAATAAATTGATTATTTAATTAAATAGGGATAATTATATCAAATGGATTGATTTAATTAACAAGAGAAAGTGACTTGATTAAACAAGATGATTTATTTAATTAAGAGATGAATATTGATGAATTTAATCAGATAAGAGAATTTGATTAAACGGTTAGACCGAGGGATGATTTAGGAAGAAACGATGTTAGTAAGTCAGGATCAGATGCACGATGTCAATTAGTATATTTTCGATGTCTACAACTGGTATGTTTGAGAATTGGATGTGCCATGTGATTGTGAGGATGGAACAGGAAAAGACCGACTATCATTCGGTAGGTGTCATAAGTAGTGTGATCCATGAGAAACTGTCTAATGTGCTGCAAATGAAGACCTTCACAATGACCTAGTACTTAGTCTATACACTTGCGAGGTTTCATCCTTGAAAGGGATTGAGTACCAGGGGCACCTTCGGATAAGATATTATCTATGAGGTCTATCCTCAGTTGCATTTGGGAAGCTTGAGCTATAGGAAGGTGAATGATGCATTCACCATGCATATCACCAGGTTGCTTCAGGGAGCAGAGCATGTCAGGATTTCAGACCAAGCTAAGGAGATAATTAAGAAATATGGTGCTTGGTTCATTAAATTCCCAACCTTCTCATACATCTGGGTTGATGGCTATCAGAGGGCTCCATACAGGCTTCCAAGGTATCCCACTGATCATATCATACTTTAGGAGGTCACTCCGCAAATATGTGACTTTAATGCCATTGTTAAAAGGGAGAAACATAAGACTGGTTTTGGTGGAGACTTCCCTTTGAGGATTGGCACTGGAGAGGCATGTCTTTCCATTATTTCTGCCCAAGCTTCAGAGGAGGAGATGAGTACCCTTGGCTTATCTTTCCATTCCAAGAGGTCCATATTTTATATCACAAGTGAAGCCCAAAAGAATGCCAGTAGAGAGTATAGCCATAAGGTTGATCTGGAAGACTACTGGGCCAATTGCAGTGATGAATATGAGGTCAGGAAGAAGTTTTTTGAACTTCCAGTTGAATCAGTCTGACTATATAATGTGAAGGCAACCCCTAATCAACTTGAAGATGATGGGGACCTAATTCAAGGTCATGTTTATGAGGTAGTGATGGATAGGCCAATTGGTGATGTGGATTGGTTAGAGGAAGAAAAAATAGAACTAAAGCAATTAATGGATCTAGTCACCAACTTCACCATAATGTGGCTAAAGCATAAACTGTGGGAGTTGGGAAATGAAGGTGTATAGTGCACCTATGATTTAATGGATATTTTGACCCTCACTCCACTTCTGAGGAATCAACTGAGCAAGATCCTAAGGGAAAAGGTAAGCTAGATTCTCCTTTCAAGATTAAGATTAAAGGTGCTCAAGGTGAGGAATCTCAAGAAACAGAAAAATAGAGAAAGCCAATTGCTAAGAAAATGTCAAGGACTAAGAAGTATGAACAGAAAGAAATTGAAAAGCAGATTCCTGAGGTCGATGTTCCTATGCCCAAAAGAAGGAGAATTGTAAGATTATCCCAAAAGGCAGGTTCCAAGGATGGAGTTGAAGTGGTTCCACCCATGGTAGATGTAGAGAGTTCAAGGGAAAAGACATAGATATACACAAGGAGGTCTAGGACTCCTTCCCCTAAGGATAGTGTGCCCAAAGAAGATCCTCCTCTAGTTACTTCTCATGAGGAGCAAAATGATGATGTTCCTTCTTCCCATGAAGCTCAAAGTGAACCAGGTGAATCCAAAGAGGTTGAAGATCATCTAGACACTAAGGGAGAGGAATTTCATGAGGGTGAGCTTTACCATGCTGAAACAAAAGTTGAAAAGGTAATGCAGTCTCCCTTACTTGCATATGCAGAGTCATCTATTGGAACTGAAGAGGTCAAATTGCCTCCAAAAGAAGAAGAAACTGAAAAGATTTTATCACCTAAGCACAAGGAGGAACATGCTGAATAGAAGGAGAGCAAGATAGAGACTCCTAAGAAGCAGGGTTTGAATGAGGAAGTGCCTAAAAATCAATAGGAAGAGGAGAAACAAAGCAAAGTGTAGGTGGAATCCATTGTTCCAGAGTGGTTGGACAAGGAGATAAAGAGAAAGTAAGTTGTTGTGGAGGATACTCCACCTAACTGGGATGAGTTGTTGGCCAAGATTGGAAAAGATAAGGGTAAGAATAAGGCCAAGGTCATCTCAAGGATTGAAAGAGATGACGCGAGTAATAGAGTTTTCCACATTGCAACTCCTACTCTAGATAAGAATAGGGAGGAGGTAACAACAAAAGATTATAATGTGCAGACTTTCAATTTAGGGCCCAGTTCTGTTGAGCAGGATATTGAAGATTATCAGGGTTCTAGCACAGTTATCCTGGGGAGATTGAGGAAGGAAGTTCAAACTAAGTAGGAGCTGAAGAAGGAAAATAAAAAACTTAGGAAATGCTTGGAGGATTTGATGAAACCCTTGCAATCCATCAACCCCTCGGCTTCTACTGCAAATCCCTTACCCCAGGAAACTATCATTGAACTTGAGAGAATGAAGGCATCCACTCTTGCTACTACAAATTGGTTGCAAGGGGTGTAAACAAAAGGAAATGATGCTATCAGGGACATTCTATCATCTAGAAAGGATGATATGAGGGCAACTGATTCGTTGAAGGGGGTGTTAGCTCAGGACAAAGAAGATACAAATCTCCTACTGTAGAAAACTAAAACCATCATGGAGTATACCAAGGATAAGCTAGTAAATGATAAAATTCTCCCTTCCTCCAGAGCTACTGAAGCTTGGGAGTGATTTGAAGCATTGCAAATCAGGCAGAGGGTTCTAAAGAATATTTACAAGTAGAGGAGGCAAATTGATGATACCCTAGCTGGTGTTTATAATGGCTACATTGTTTTCTTTGAGATTATGATAGGAAGAAGGAAGATTGCCCCTAACTATTTGAGTTTAGAACAGTTGAGAAAGTGGTGGCATGATGTTTATGCTCCAATTAGTGATGAGTCTATTTTTGAACACCAATTAGATGATGCGGCCACCTACATTGCTGTTATTGATAAATACCTAACATATAAGGTTGAGTGGGATAAGTCGGTGAAGCAATCAAGGGAAGAGATTGCATCAATTGAGAGGAAACTAAAGGTTTTTCCTTTACCACTTGTGGCCGACTTAGATAGGGTGCTTTTGAAGGTGCATGAAATGCTAGATCAGAATAAAGACAAAGGGGAAGGTAGTTAATGATGGGCTACATCGAGATTTGTGCTTCCTTATTATTTTGACATGCATTGGTCTGGACTACATTGGGCATCCCAGGCTAACCTGGATGAAGTTCATGCATTTAATGCATATTTTATCTCATTTTGAATTTATCTTGGATGAATTGTTGTGGTTTAATTATTATTTTAAAACCCTACTTGGTCGACATGTTTTGAGGGGTTTGGCATTTTTCCTCATTTGTAAGAGCTATACATAAGTATAGATATAGAAAAATAGAGAGATAGTTAGAGTGAATTAAGTAGAGAAAGAGTTAGCAAGTAGTTGTTCTCAAGCAAATATTGTAACATAAAGCTAGAATTGTTGCTACAGTGGATAATTTGATGCAAGTAATGACATTGTGATTTGGTGCCATACTTGTGTTCTTCTTATCTTGCATGGTTCTTGTTATTCTATCTTTAGAATTGCTTTGAGGAAAATCGATATTTAGAATTAGATTTGATTTAATGATGTTTATGGTTTGATGTTTGAAGTGTTGCAACAATCCCTGGTCCATACTTTTTGCAACCAAATAATTGTTAGTTGCTTTGCAAAGTTAGCCCAAACCTTTATATTCATTGGGCTTAGTTCAATTGTGAGGATTTATTCATTTTAATTGCAATAGGGTTGTTTGAATGAATGCTCAAGATCTGAAAATATTAACACCTTAGAAGATTGCACTATTTCTATAAGATTGTAGATTCATTTGGGTCAAGTAGAAATCAGTTTTGAAGGATTGGTCCATTTCAAGTGTTTGTCATTTGCATTGTTAATCTTAGGTTTAATATTAAGTTTAGAAATCTCTTTGAAACCCTCATCTTTTTTTATTTCTTTGATTATTGGATTAAATTTAGGATTGAAGTACCATCATATTGCTAGATCTGATAAATTGAGATTCAATAGTTTTTCTTGTAGTAAGGTCCCATTGTGATTACCGGGATTTTCACATTTATCACTGAGTTGTTTATGCATTGTCAAGACTTGACATTAGAGACCTTGGAGTTATCTCTTGAGGCTTGTTGATAGAGATTTACCTTTCAAGAGAGATAGGATATTATATTCTATCTGAGTTGTTGCTATGCAGAAAACATCATCAACTATATTACCAACACATACATGTTCTGCACAATCAACTACTTGAACTAATTCATTCAATAAATCTCTTGCATGCATACCTTTTTCTTTGTTCATACTACTGCAACAATTAGCAGGGTCACATTCTTCATTGTCAAACTAAAAACCAACACTTGTTTCTTTATTATAGTTGCTTGTGGATGATATTTCCAACTGAAATTCATTGTATACCTTGTCATTTGCATATGATATATTGCCATTTTCAAGAGTATTCCCTAAATTAGCAAACTCATTTGTCTCATCATCATGAAAGCTTGCATTAATGCCACATTCAACACTTGTAAAAGAGGCAAGACCAAGTGCACCATAGCGCTACTAATCACACATTTCTTCTTTAAATAGGATATTCAGTTCATATCCACTATCTTGTTGTTGTGAGCCTTCAAAAGTATTGTCTTCATCTTCATTGGAATACCTTTTGCTCAGGAAAATTAGTGTTGTCTCCTCCTTATTAGAGGAATCACAATCATACGGGCTGCAAAAAAAATTGCAATCATCTTGATCAACTTGATAAGAATACTCCTCAGCTGATTGCATACTTACATCCACAACATTACTATTATCACCATTAAGACATGAAATTTCAAAATCAACATAATCTTCAACTGTATATTCAAAGTCCATAGAGGAGAAAATACTTTTAGTGGCACCCATATCATTGCAACCCTCTTTTGATACAAAAGAATGATTCACCATTTCAATATTTATCTTATCATATCTTACATCTTCATTGTTATGGCTGCAATATTCCTCTCCATACATTATCTCCATGGGCTATTCAGAAACAAAATTCTCACCACCAAATGATGCATTATCAGTTTCTTCTGCTATACCATCTAGACCCTTTTGATGAAGTATGGAAAATGTACCCTCACATAATAGAGTTAGGAGATTACTTCCATATTTCCCTATCATTTCTTGAATCATTGAAATCCATTGATCTATGCATTTAAGGCTAGGGGGATTCAAATGAGCTAGCATGGTACTCATACCTAGCTCACAATTCTCATAGAATAAATCAATACAAAATGATTCATTAGGTTTTTTTGATTATGGTATATCAAACATAAATTTCATGAATCTATCATGAAATTCATAAGGGGATTCATCCTCAAATCTTTCTATATCACACAATGAATCAATATATGATATGGATTCAACTTCACTCTCAGATTTCTCTTCAAATTGTTTTTTGGATATGAAGATTTCTCTTGTTAGACGAGCATTCATTATTCACTTCACCAAACTAATCCATGAATAGTATCTCAAGCTCTTTCCATGAACATATGGAATGCATTGGAAAACTAGAAAACCAACATTCGACAATACCTTCTAAAGTTCTTACAAAAAACTTCAGGATATCATCCTCTTCTTCAATTTGACCATCATCCATCAAATCAAGAAAACCCTGTACATGTTGTGATGCTGACTTTTCAAGATCTCTAAAATTAGGAAAGTATTCATTAATTCTTCTTGGGACAGAATGTGGGTAAACCTTAATTTTACTGAAATCCAGAAGATCATATCTTTCTCTAGTGAACAGCTTCCTTTGAGGACATGGCTATGTTTTAGGCATGAAAATATAGCTCAAAGGGAGAACTAGGAAAACAATACATATTTGCAAATAAAATGTATTCCCTCTACAATTGTTCAATTCTCAATACCCCTTTCAGAATATCCTACTTTCTCATTTCCCTTTTCTACTAGTACCTTAGAATACTAGGTAAGGGACTGTATTAACTAGAATCTTTGTTGAAAACCTTCATACAAAAATGTTACAATAGAAAAATATCTAAGAATTGATGCAACCAACTCTTCTGATGATGTACAAAATTATGTAGCGTCTTCTCCTCTTTGAAAGAGGAAAAGATATTCAAGCAACATAAAGCTTCTTCCAAGATCTAAGTATTTTTGAATTCTCTCCACCAACAAAGCACCATATTTCAAGAATACACAAGAAATGTTACAACAATCTCCTTCAAGTATGCAAGTGCTTGGATCATTTGACCCAAAAATACAAACCAACAAACCAATTGACTCTTTTCAAATGGATAATTCTAGAGTTGTTCCTGTGTAGAGTCACTAATCTATTGGTTCCCCAAATTTGTAATCCACTTGAATCCTAAAGGGTTGCTAGACCTAATGGTCAAATTTAAGGAGATATTTGGCCAACAAATCAGAGATTGAATTAAAACCCTTTCTCCCCTGCAGTTTAGACTCTGTGAAACCTAGGAAGGTGATCCCAACAGTGTTCTTTCAAATACTTGTGTGCCAAAGTATCTAGAACATTGTAAACATTTGATTGTCCTTTAAATTCTTAATAGACACAATGCCCTAAAGGCTTGGCTAACCTTCATGGTAATGTCTGGTTTAAACATGAGAGATGTAAGCATTAAATTCCATACACACCCACAAAAAGATAGATATGTAAATTTTATTTTTAAATGTAGCTGCTCACAAACAATCTCAAGAAACTATAACATTAAAGATCAGTGCCTAATCCTAGGGTGGAGTCAACTAAATCAAATAATTTAAAACTTATGAAAACATTCATCCTGTCATAATTATGCCTAGCAGATAATGCCTTACATTACTGATACCAGAAACTTAACTAGTTATACTTAATAATCCCAACACATAGTTGCATAAACCTCTATTTGTATTAATATAGTTTAGTTCATTCTTTGAATGATATTAATAACACAAAAAAAACACTCAAGGAAAGAAAAGAGGAAAAAATTTTGCAATCTTTGATTACTCATATTTAAAATCCATACAATATGCACTATGGAGAAAACCAGTCTAGAATATTGTGCATTTACATACAAATATGACCATATCATAATTAAATTTTCAATTACATGACTTAGAAAACTTCAAAAACCTAAAACCAACACTATACATTTGAGACCCTATTGCCAAAATGGTATTCTCGTGAGACCAAACTGTAAGCAACTCACTCAAAATGAAGAAAAAAATTACATTTAAGGAAAATGGAACAACCCTAAATGGAAATCCCTTGTTGACAACTGACATCTCTCTGCAACCTTGATTATGCAACAAAATCAAATTTAGAAAATGCCTCTTCATTTCACTTTCTCGCTTCAATCTACCTTTTTTCTTGCAATTGAAATCTATTTCCCTTTTCAACTTGTCAATCTCATGAGAACCTTTTACTTGGCTGTAAAAAATCATTTACCAGCTTTAATTTAACTATAAGTGAAAAATAATTCACTTTTGGGTCAAAAACCTATTTAACCAAGGTATTAAAAATACTTTTCCATTTTGCATTTTAACCCCTTTTGCTTTTTGTAAATAACTTTCACTTTATTTGGGTCATTTTGTCACTACTAGGCACTCAAAAATCTCTAAGATTTTTTTACAAATGCTTCAGAGGTAATAAAAAAGGTTCAGGCAACTTTCTGGAGCAAGAAAGAGCACTTCCCAGCCTGTACATGTGTTTAAAAATCCTCCTAAAGATAAGAAACGTGATTACATTCACATTTCCAGCTCCCAACACAAAGAAAACTTGCTTCAAATGCATCTCCATGTGGAAAAAATTTAATTTCATTGCACACAATCCATTGATCACATTCTCACATTACATTTCTCAACTCTAATCCACAATGTGTAATAGACATTTATTTTTCACATGATAAAACTTGGTTGTGGATGAAATCCATCACATAATAAACACCATCGCTGCTTTGCAAGAAAAAGGAAAACTAAAATCAGTGATGGGTGATGGAATGTAAGTCATCTATGTCCCCATTACCATCGATAGTTGCCTCCTCTATTTTCACTCAACACTATTGATGGGCGATGCAACTGATGTGAGAAACTATCATGAAGTTTCAAAGGTTTCCCAATCAATAGCAAACAAGAATTATTCTTGTTTTATAATAAATTTTTGAAAATGTTTTATTTCCTTATAAAACAATGTATCTTTAGAAAATATTTGTCTCAAAAAACTCATCACACATCATTGATTTGCTTCTCATTGCACATCATTGATTTGCATCCCCCCTTCCACTTCAAACTAGCGATGAGCAATGATGGCATGAGAATAATCTGGCCGACTCAAAAAAAATTATTAACAAATAAAAACTTTCCCTTCACATGAGCACTCAGGTACTATGTGGGCCAGCCTTTGAGGAGAGAACAACCAATGACATCCCATCACTACACCACAACCCATTGCTGGTTTTCTTTTATCTTTCCTCTCCAAAATAGCATTGTGCCATGGAGAGTGCCAAAATTATTTAAGTTTCAAACCTTCCCTCTATAGATGAACATAAAATGAACCTGTCTAATGGATTACCATTGCTAGGAAACATTGCATTGCCAATTGCCTCCATTTTTCATTTAGAATTGGGTATGAGCAATGAGTTTTGTCATGCAGTCGTGAGTGTCATGTTTGGACCAATTAGAAGCAAGAAATATTCTTATTTTTCCTCACAAACATTTTAAATAGTATTTTATGTTTACCATAAATACATTTTTCACATTTGCATAATATTTAAAATATTTTAAACATTAGTATTTGAAACATTAGAAAAAATGCCCAATTGGAGGAAATTCACTGTGCACAAATTAGGACACTTGGAGCCATGATTTTTAGCATGTGATCATAATAAATTATTTAGAAAATGGGTTTCAAATCAAATTTCACCCAACCATCAAAATTTAGGTACCTCCTTTGTAAACTGGCATCTGGGACATGTTCGTCACACCTGAAATACATTAAAATAATGTATCAAATGACTTCTGTTATTGATGAAAATGGAGATGGATATGTTTGAGATAAAAATGAAGATTGGATTTCCCTTAGAATTTGAAAATTTGAAACTTTCTGAAACACCAATTTTGGCCTAGTTGCAAAAAAACAAAAGATTCATTAACCCATCAAAACTCATCTAGGAGGCACAAAACTGAACAGGCATGTTACCATATGTACCAAAAAACATTCCACAAAAGGGATTCACAAGATGAGCTTCTGGTTGTAAAATATTAATAGGAAAAGAGGGCCTCTAGGGCATATTTGATAGGAAGCAGGCCTAGACTCTATTGACACATTGAAAAGATATAGGCACTTCAAATTTGCAAAATTTGAAGGTGCCATCAATTGCCACCTCTTGGATCTTATGTGCAATAGGATGTCAACGTTTGATAAGGGCTAGTACATGATCAAGAGGGATCCCATGTGTTGAAATGAGTAAGACAACTACGAGGGGGGGTGAATCAGTTGTCACCAATCAAATACACAAATCTCAAATAATTATTAACTCGACATTCACTATAATTTGTTATTAAGTATGAACATGAAATGAAAATAACATAAGACAATATCAACATATTAAACTCTAGGTTTACATGGAAAACCCAATGAGGGAAAAACCACGATGAGATTAGCTCACAATATAAGAGTAACTACAAAACTGATTACAAGAGGCTCACTACCCAAGATAGAACTCACTGTCTAGAACAAGGACTCAATATCCAACACAAGGAGGCTCACTTCCTATAGATAAAGATAGAAATAGAAAAATACACCACAATAATTCACACACATCCACAACCTTGATCAAAGGATTTCAAACACCATCAACTCACGGCTTTCAGGAGTCTAACACATTAAAGTTCTTGTTGCCTCAATTCACTTTCACACAATCTCTCACAACTACTTTGCTTCTCACACTTGTGGCATATGATTCTTAACATCTTGACTTGTATTTATACCATCTTCAACTTAGAAACTTTCTCCAAGGTTAGGTACACAGGCTTCATTTTACAAAGTCAAATTAGGTTGGCAACTCAACATTCCCGTGGTGGAAGAGAATGGGAGTGGACCAAACCAACACTTAACTAGGACCCAAAACAACATCTTGGATCAATCACACACTTCCTTAATTGATAATTATCCTTCGCATGGCATGTAAACACAAGGTCAACCAAACCTAATGGAAAAACCATTGAGCTTTGAAGTACATGCTTACTTGACATGCGAACCACATGACCCACTTCACTTTACATTGGAATACAACATAGATGCCTTCAAATTCATCCGCAACTACTGCAACAATCTTCATATACAAAACACTTTCCATTAGTTCATCTAGATTGTATAGAAACAAACAAAAACTGTGAAACCAGTCTTCCGGAGCACCAAACCATGAACACTCTTGATAGAAAAAATATGAAACAATTATAAGCATTCTTCTAGATCCACAAGACCACCTAAAACAGACTAGTGGAGGATTGTGGAGCAGAAATATTTCTCCCAGTCTAGAGACAACAACTCTAATAAATCAGTTCACAAATTGATGAACACAACTTTCACTATTCATCAAACCAGAAGCTAACATCTAGGATATATCACCTAAGGTTGTCCTTAAACAACACTTTAGATCCACACAAGTGTAGGGGTATGTGCAGGATCATGGGGGTCCAAACTAGGCCTCTAAGTGGCGATGAAAATTTAGAAAATTAGAGTTAGGCAACTTGACATAAAAATTTGAATAGGTTATTAACATAATTTGAAAAATATGTAAGAACAAAAGTTGTAGAAAATTGAATGTAGTTTCTAGGATACTAGTCATTTTTTGGAAAAAAATAAATTTGTTTTGAGATAATTTGAAATTTCAATGGAGTGGTACTAAATTTTTAGGAAAAAGATAAGAAGCAGGTGTGTGTCTAACCACCCTAAGTACAAGAAAAATATAATATTTTTTTCTAAATTTTTAAATATAACTAGAGGACGCATGTCCAAATGTGCAAGATTTTTTTTTTTGTAATTTTTTTCAAAATAAATAATTAGTTATGATTTTTTTACTAAAACTTTTCAGAATTATTAAAACGTCTATGTCTAACCACCATAACTTGGTAAAAAAATAATGAAATTTGATTTTTTTTTATCCTATAGTATGCGAAGCATAGAATGTGGTGCATCTTGTAGATTCAAAAAATGTTAAGTAGTTTGAAAGTTATAGAAGTTTTTCAATCAACCTATCAATCAGGACTAGACGTAATGTAGGTAGAAAATCAATAATAATAATTTATTTAATTCAAAATAAGGAAAAAGTTATACTGGTGGAAAGTTGACAAATTTTTCTATAAACCCTTTTCGTTTGATGAAATTTGGGTCAAAAAAATGTCATCAGCCACAAGAGCAAACTTCCAAAAAACTAAAGAAATTTTCAAAAACATGTTTTTTGGGTTAACTTTCCAGGTTAGGAAATCCCAAGCCTAATCCAAAATAGATATCCATTAATTATATATTTTTATATTATTTATAATACGTAATATTATATAGTATGTATTATATATATGTATTATGTATTTATAATACATAAATATATAATATTATGTATTATATATGATATATTATATAGTATATTATATATTATGTATTATTATATTATATATTATATTGTATACTGTATAGTACATATGTTATTATATTATTATATATAATATTATAATATATAATATTATGTTATATATATTAATATATATATATATTAATATATATATATTATATTATTATATTATACTAATCTCCACACTTAATATTATATATTATATATTTATTGATGTGTGGCCAATTCACAAGAAAGAGAGAGAGAGGGAATGGGGGGACTTGAGAGAGAGGGAGAGAGAAAGAGCTTAGAAGTGGGAGTGAAAGACCTGAGAGGGATGGGGAGAGAGAGCTGAGAGGGAGAGAGAGAGAGGGGGGTGAGAGAGAGGGAGGTATAATATATTTTATATTATATATTATATAATATAATGAAATATAATATATATTATACATTGTCTCCCTTTGAAAACAAGGCGGGATTTTTCTAAGTAGAATTAGAAAAAGGCTATCACATCAATCATATCCTATATCAGGTAACACTATTATTAGATAGATTTCCCATCACTTGCAATATTGGCAAGAGTTTAAATATAACTTGTATGGACTTATAAATGCTTACAAAAAACTTAAAATTTAAGCTAAATATTAATAATGATAGGATTTCCTATCAATTTTCCCACCAAGGAAGATGAATTGTAAAGAAAACTTAAAAGTAGCTAAATATTAATAAGACCAAGGAAAACGTACCACCGATGACAAAATTATTGATGTGCAGCCAATTCACAAGAGAGAGAGAGGGAGTGGGAGGTACTTGAGAGAGAGCAAGAGAGAAAGAGCTTAGAATTGGGAGTGAAAGACCTGAGAGGGATTGGGAGAGAGGGGGAGAGTGAGGTATAGGGGAAAGGAGAGAGAGAGAGAGAGATATGTAGTTTGGAGGGAGAGAGGGAGCGAGGGAGAGAGAGAGAGAGCGAGAGAGAAAGAATTGAGAGGGAGAGAGTCTTGAGAGGGAGATGGATAGAGGGAGGGAGAGAGGGAGAGAGAGAGACTTAAGAGGGAGAAAGGGAGGGAGAGAGTCCAAGAGAGAGGAACTAAGAGAGATAGAGGGGGGCCTAAGAGTGAGAGGGAGAGAGAGAGAGAGAGAGAGAGAGATCTAGAGAGATAGAGACTTGAGAGAGGAGAAAGGGAGGGAGAGAGGAAGCTCTGAGAAACTTGAGAGAGAGAGGGGTGGGAGGAACCTAAGAGTGAGAGGGAGTGATAGATGAAGAGTTGAGATGAAGAGAGGGATGGAGAGAGGGAGATAGAGGGAGAGAGAGGGAGAGAGGGGGAGAGAGGGAGAGGGAGAGACTTGAGAGAGAGGGAGAGAGATAGAGTTGAGAGGAAGAGTGTTTTCCCATGTTGGGATGGGCTCTAGAATAAGAAGTGATACAACCATCAAACAAAACCATTACAACTCAATTCAACATTCATGCCATTAAAACCTTCAAGTTTAATAGCATGTCATTAGATCATTCATGTAAAAGACCATAAAATCATCATGAATAAGAATCACTATCTCTAATCATGGTACATAAACAAGAGCATTATACAACTTTCAAACAAAATCCTTAGAAGACATCAAGATACATGTTAATAAGATTTTTCATGTGAAATCTATACAATGATTATGATCAACAAATAAGTCATCATTCAACCATGATGCATGAATAAACACTATATATACACACTATATACATTAACAAACACTAAATTAATAGATTATTTAATATTTATTACTAAATTTTTGTCTCATCATTATACTATTAAATATTCATAAATTCAACACTAAAAATATCCATCCAACCAAATTCTTTATAAAATATCCATCCAACAAAATTATTTATAAAATATCCATCCAAGATCAATTTTTTTATAAATATAAGATCCTTGTCTTAATAAAGTTTTTCAGCTCTCAATTGCATCTATTCATTTCTTTGTGTTTTCCTCTTTAGATTGAGACTGTCTCCTTTCCTCTAGCCATCATTGATGCTCATCTAAGTCCACTTCCATGGACCTACACACATCAACAACAATTTGTATTTTTTATGCAAAATGCCTCAATAATGTGTCAACACATTCTTTGTTTTGAATAGTGTTGACTTGATCCTGAATGATTCTAACATTCACATCGACTTGTTCTTGAAAGCGAGCACCATTGGGTGTAGGTGGTGGAGGTGGAGTGGTTGGAGCTGGAGGGCATGGATCCATGATTTAGATATAAGTGAACCTACATTAAATTTGTAATTGAAAAATGTAAGATACATGTTTAAAATCCCCTTAAACCGTTCAATATAAATGACTTAATTGAATACAAATGAAAAAATGTGTAAAGGTCATTTATGTCTAAGGCATGTAAATGGAAAACAAATAATTGTTAAAGTGATGTGAAATCTCATTGAAAAATACATTAAATTTTTACCTCACTGCAATGTGGAAGTGTTAAACTCCAAATTAATTCAACAAAGGTGGAAGTGTTAAGATCCAAATTGATTCATCAAAGGTGGAAGTGTTACTCTCCAAATTGCCAATACTAAGTGAATTTGTATACATAGTTAGTAATGGTTAAACAAAACTTGTCCCTGCAGCCATAGGGAAATGGGAAAATTTAATGGGTAATAATCGATGGGCTATGCGGAAGGCTATTATTTGTATATGATTCAATATAATAGCCTCCTGCATAGCACATCGATTATTACCCATTCACTTCGCCCATTTCCCTATGGTTGTAGGGACAAGTTTTGTCTAGTTAGTACTAACAATGGATCCAGATTCACCAAGAATTGGAAATTTAGAGCACTTCCAACAAGGATCCTTTCTATTTTGAGAACTGAGGAGAGTCAAAACAATTAAAAAATTAATAAAAAACAAATTCTTTAGCAAAGAAATACTAATTTAAAAATAAGAAACAAAGCAAAAATTTAAGAAACATGAAAATAAGTGATAAAGAATAATGAAAAATAGACAATAATGTAAAATGGTTTAAAACAATGGAGAAAGGAGGTAATGAAAGTTCTATTTTATGTTTGTTTAGTATGCTAGGTTCAATTTTATGTTTTTTTTCTAGTAATAAAGGTTCCATTTTTTTGTTTGATGTTTTTTTTTTGTTTTTCACTAACTAGGGTTTCAAATTTTTTTTGTAACTTTAAATAGAAATGAAAATATTCAAAAAATCTACAAAGAATGCAAAAAAAATCTTAAATTTATCACTAATTAGCAAAAAAAAAATTTAAAAAGAAAAAAAAACATACCTGGAGGTCGCTCCTCGACTGTTGCATTGCCAAAATGAGGAAGAATTCAAAAAAAACCTGGAGGTCGCTCCTCAACTGTTGCATTGCCAAAATGAGGAAGAATTCATGTTATAAAGTCCTCAAAGAAACAGATATCTATTTCGTGGAAGTATACTATATTCCCATGTGGCTTCGATTAATTGAATATAAAACAGATATCCATTAATAACAAATATCTATTACTAACGGATATCTGTTATTAATGGATATCCATTTATTATATCATAAATTTATTGTATATATATAATATATTATATATATAATATATTATATATTATATTATATATTATATTTAATA